>BMAO01009310.1:0-30669 GCA_019973975.1 Trichonephila clavata | reverse complement strand
TAAAAACACGCTTCCTCTAATTCAAGAATGTTACGAATGCATTTTCTTTGGAAAACCAACGTACACTACAATGAAGGAGTGTAGCCTACATTATTATTTTATATTGTAATTTAATTAAGTGTATTTAAAATAAACTTTGATGTTTTGTTTTGTCTGAGACAACCACCTTTCAATAAAACAATAAAAAAAATTAGTAATTATTATTATTTTTTCAAATTTTTCAATAAGTGTCTCCGCTTGCCACTCTTACAACTTAGCCATGCCACACTGTGGTACGCGTGCCGCGGGGTGGCCACTCCTGCTTTAAAATTTTAAAATGCATTGACTATACTAAAAATATTAACTACAAACAATACATTTTTCAGAATTTTAGCTTATTTCATTCACGCACGAAATTTATTTAACAAAACGAAACAATTTACAGTATAAATATATAATAGTTAACGAATTTTGAAGAATATTTATTTTTCACCTTTTTCAGTTTCAGCACATTTTTATATTATTTATTGAAATATAATCAATGCCGAATGAATATACCTATCTGATTAAAATGCTAGTCTAAATGCCTAGTTAAAAAAGCGCATAATATTCAATAACAAAATAAATAAACGAATAAATATAAATAAATTTTGTAGGAAAGTTTAGAAAATATTTTAAAATATCTGAAAATATTTCTGAAGAATCAAGCATTTTATACACAATGCATTTGCTTCCATGTTGCAATACGAGGCTTATTTAATTTCTTTGAATTTGCATTTGCAAACAACTCTAGAGTAGTCACCACTGTCGATTATAAGTCTTTTATTTTTTTTTCTAATTACATTTAGTGAACCAACATCAAGAATGTCTATTTATTTCAAATCACACACATTTACGGATTAAAAGAAATATATTTCTTCTATAAAAGCACATAAAAGTATTTTCTGCTTCAGTACGGACATCATTCTGAAAGAAAAAATAGCAAATCATGTTAAAGTTAACTAATCACAATTTACAATCTTATCTTTTTTAACATAAAATTTACAAACATTTCTAAAACAAATTATTATTATTTAATAAAAAGTTACACTAAATAATCATGTGAAACCAAATCATTTTCTTTGAAATCATTATATTTTGTTTGTACTGCTTATATATATATATATTTTAAACTAACCAACGTTTTTGAAAATTAATTTCAGGTATGTTAGATGTAGAATATAATCGTAAATCAGGACCAATGCCGCCAACAGTTCCAGTAGAAGAGTTGTGCATATCCCCTCCACGAGAAAAAAGCTGTTACAAAACTGGTAAATATTGCTCTAGATATTTCCAATTAAATGATAAAAGTTTCCAAACAAAATACAGATGAAAAAAGAATGCATATTTTCTTCTGTTCGGAGGTTCTCAACTTCTTTCCTTCTTTTTATGGCTCGCATTCCTTTTCAGCTGTTCTTCCCTATTCTATACTTCTTTGAAATGGAGAGAAAAGAAAATAGAATGGGGGTGAGTGAGAGAATATTAACGTCGCACTGATTAGCAACACGAGGGCTTTTGGCGACGGTCCGCGCAATTTTGAACCATGGTAAAGTGACGCGGACGACACCTGAGCTGGCACCCCCTCTCCTAACTACCACACCACACCAACGGGAGGACGTTTGAGCTCTCGACAGATTTAACGTGCATCGCTCCCCTACACGGCGGGTCTTTAGTGGTACTAGGATCGAACTCATGACCTGCTAGCCATGATCCAATGCCTAGACCACTCGGCCACCGTGGCCGTATAGAATGGGGGTGGATTTGCTGTTCGGGGACAGATCCCCTTTCATATTGATTTTTCTCTTGCCAACAGTTAATCCCCCCTTTTCGACAGTTCGTCTTTCCTGCTTGTTTAGGATTCATTTCTGCGACCCTCTTTCCTCTGTGAGGTTTTACCTACTCTGTTGCTACAAAATTTATTGAAGTGAAACTACTTTGCTCACGGGAGTGAATGGGAAATTTGCCCAGTTTTGTGTAACAGTGAAAAAGCGAACGGAAGTAGTGATTCTCCCCTATCCCCCCGAAACATCGCCATAGTGAGGAGATAGTGAACGGTTGGAAAAGACAGCGGGGGGGGAGATACACCACGTGACTTGCGTCATATCCGTGAAAAAGTTGGACGATTGCTAAGTGCTATGAAGTGGGACATCTTGTGTTTGGACTAAAGGCGCTTAGGTATTGGAGATATTAAGTGAGAGAGAGTGTGCTACTCGTAACGAACTCGTGTGGCGTATTTTCGTAGTTTTTGTGTAATAATAAAAAAAACGTGCCGTTTTCAACGAATAAACGCACCCAAGATATTACCATTATATCGCTCTTCCGTCACGGGAGTGACTGGGATATTTTGTATATGTCACTAACGCTCACGCCAGAATCGCTACAGATAGCGTCTTGTAAGCAAACACAATGACTTCTGTGAGTGATGTATTAAGTTTATATTATTAATTTTTATTTCCATTGAATTAAAATTCATTCTGATCAGAACGCCTAGAACAAATGCAAAAAGAGGAGAAGAGTTTCGTGAAAGGAAAAAAAACTAGTAGCAAGTCCCCAGGCGAAAGTCTATATATCACCAGGTAGTTCTGTCGTAGCTTTTATCATCTTTATCCATAAAGTTTTAGTGCTGTACACATCAGAAACTGCTGCAGTCTTTGGATCCGATGATGATGAAAAGCCGATTATCTTAACTGGGGATTTTAATGTTAATTTTGCTTCAGAAGAATCAAAGCCACTCATTGAATTCTTGAAACAGACACTGAATTTGGCAATGAATACTGATTCTAGAGAAGGAAAAACAATATACGGAACCACGATTGATGCAGTTTTCTCACATTTCTTGATTGACCACAATCGAGGATTTTTATATCCTATTTCAGTTACCAAACCTATTGTTTCTTTCTTGGATTTTCATACAATAAATGAAGTTCGAATTTTATTTGATTAAAGTAAGTTCTCTCAGCAGTTTAATATAATTAGATCTATTTCTGCATTTACGGCCAACGTCGCCAAAGAAGTTTACTTCTATCGCGTGGCTTTCAACGTTTCTTTTTTTGTGTGTGTGTTTGTGCGGTCGTTGTCTTTCTTGCTTTATTTTCAAAAATATAACAGAAAAAATATTTGCATCTTCCCTTTGTTTCATCTCTTGGACCTTTTGCAACCTTTTTCCCCTCCTTTTTGTATTCCCTTTTACAAGTAGTACTCATTGGTACTTTATTGATAATCCAAGAAATTACCCACCTTTTTGTGATACAACATCTGTGAAAGTGTTTTAAGTAAAGACATATTAACTTTTCTCCCCCCCCCCCATTCTTACATGTTCTTTTTTACTTCCATGGCTTGGTGAGAAGTCACTTTTGTGTAGTATTTATCTTGTACTACATTTTATGTACTTCCCCAATTCTCAAAAGTTTTTATTTGGAGCGATATCCCTAATAAAGAACCATTTTGCATGTGTATTTCCTTTTGTGTATAAAATCTGTCTTCACGGAGGGTAGGTTTGTAGGTCAAGATTCTTTGAGTGTGAACTATGTCCTCCCGAGTAAGAAAGTAGAATATATTGATTTCAAATCTA
Source organism: Trichonephila clavata (assembly GCA_019973975.1). NCBI lineage: Eukaryota > Metazoa > Arthropoda > Arachnida > Araneae > Nephilidae > Trichonephila > Trichonephila clavata. The sequence goes on along the minus strand of BMAO01009310.1, from coordinate 27,080 downwards.
ACTTAAACTGTCTATTAGTTCTGTAGTACAGTTTCTCTCAGAATCTATATAGTAGTGGATGACTCTTCAATTAAGAACGTCTACGGTATCTGTATAAAAAAAAAATTTGAACACTCAATGTGGTTTCAATTGTTGTATATTTTAAACTTGTCTGTGGAAGTTTAAGTAATTAATTTAAGTTTTAGGACTCAATTTTGACTTACAGCTATTTAATACTATCATTTGTCTAAAACTTGGATTAATTTCAATAAGTAAAAAGAAATTTGTAAATCAGTAAGAAAATGCAGATAAATAAATAAAAATATAATATATTCATAAAAAAAATATAAATTTTAATAAGAAAAAAAATGTGTTTTTTTTAAAACAAAAAAGCGTGTGACAGCACATTTTAATTTATAACTGGACCAATTATTCATTTATGTTTAGGAGAATTATAGTTTTAGGCCGTATTTTGTCCCCAACACATGCATGTTATATCTAAACTAAGAGCGTTTCGATCTATGTTATCTGAAATAAAACCATTTACATATGTTCTGCCTGAACTAAGAGCATTTCGATATATGTTGCCTACATTTCTATCATTGGCGTTGTTAGTCTTGAGTAAGCCCTGAATTGAAATTCCTTCGAGACTCTTTTTTTGGAAATTAAATAAAAATGATGGCATTAAGGAATCCGACTATCCTAAAATTATGAATTTTGCCAAAAATTGACACAATTTTTTGTTAAATTTTATTTTATAGGCCATCTTATTAGCTTTATAAAAATACCAAGTTTATTATTTTCCGTTCTCTAGAACAAAAACTACAAGTGTTTCAGTAAAAGCAGATGCCATTACTTTAAGCAAGATGTCACACATTAAAATGCGTTTTACTGGAAATGTGATTTTTTGAAAATAATCAAACGGGGTCAGCAATTGTTAAAAAAGTTTTGAAAATAATTGACTGAAATTTTTTGTGTAAGTTCTGTATAATAGTAGAAGTGTTTTAACCTTCAGAGTTATCAATCACTGTTTTATTACAAAATTTACAGTCCTTTATGTGAAATAATTACTATTTTTTTTAAGCAATTTCATATAATAACTGAGATAAAGTGCTCTAGTTTTTGTAAAAATTTAAATATCTCTTATCCTGAAGGTCATTTTGACAATGAATAACATAGCAGCACATCAGAATTGAAAAATTGAAAATTTGTTTATAAACCTTTGGTACAGAATGGGCCTCGTTTATGTAATTTTTTTGTCAATTTTTACCCATCTTTCCCCATTTTAGTTATAATAATTTATTTTTCTTTTCTTAATTTTAGCATATTTTTCTTTAAATGTACTAAAAAAATCTGAAAACAACAAAAAAAAATCCACATATCTCCATTTTTTAAAGAAAAAGCTGTCGCAACCAGTCGGATATCTTAATACAATTCTTTTGAAAGATTCAAAACATTACACAAGCTGAAGCCCCAATAGTTTGTGGGTCCCGTATCATTGATATGGTAAATAAGGCGGTAGCTACGCCCATGATTTCGATGTGTGTTGTCTGAACTAAGCTCATTTCGGTGTTTGTTATCTGAACTAAGAGCATTTTGATATATGCTATCTGAGCATTCCGATATATACTGCTTGAAAAAAGAGCGAATCGTTTCCAATTTAAATAAATTATGCTAAATAAATTTGTTCTCTTAACATATCCAGAATGTTGTCGTGATATGTACAAATTCCTTATTTCCGCACATGAGCACATTTTTATCTATAGGAGAATTCAAGTAATTTAGAATAATAAAAGACATATAACAAAAAAAAGAAATCCAAGTACAATATAAAATTAAGTAAATTAAATAATTAAAATTAAGACTAAGATAAAAATAACATACGTGCCCCTGTGTTATTCAAGTATGGAATCAAACTTTGAAACTGAAGGATTATTTATTTAACTAAAGTAACATTTATATTTCAGGTGATCCAAGAGCCAATCAAAATCCATTCCTCCTCACAGTCCACACCTATTTGTTGAGGCATCACAATTTCATTTGTCAAGAACTAAGCATTATTAATCCACATTGGGACGACGAGAAACTTTACCAAGAAGCAAGGTAAGAGATATGTAATGCTCTATTATATAGTTCCGCCCCAATTTTGAGGAAGAACACCTTGGGGATGGTCAATGAGCCTCCCACCTCTCTTCCCTTTCACCAACCATACGAGAGTACATGTGGCTCGAAAGCTATTTACAATACCCCCTGCCGCAAAGGGGGGCACCATGTATTTACAAACATCCATGCCTTCTCTGGGATCCAAACCCAGGATATATCTTAAAAATTTGCTTGTTTTATTTCTTTAACGTATAGATTTTTTTAAATAATTTTAATCATTTGTAATTAAAATTATTATACGTAACCACATACATAAACTCTAATTTTTATTTTTAATATTTTTTGGGGGAAATTATGGGTATTTCCATATTTTTGAAAATAAATATATACATATTGCAATAAAATAAGTTATATTTTTCTGATACTAATCATTACAAAACATTATTACACGAGTTCAGGTTTTGATTGCTATTTATTATTGCTTCCTATTTCACATGTTTTTCTTAATACTTCAATTATTTTCCTCAGACGTATCAACATTGCTCAGGCCCAATATATTACATACGGACATTATCTTCCAAATGTTTTGGGTGAGATCATGCAGAAGGAAGGCATTGCCATCCAGCCTGGCGCACAGAACACTAAATACGACCCTGAATTGGACGCTAGTATTGCCGATGAATATACCACATTCGCAGCACGTTATGGTCACACTTTGATCCCTGGACGTATCTCAGAGATCGACCCTAAGAGTGAAGAAAGAGACGAGATTTGGTTGAGAGATTACTTTTACACTCCATTCGGTTTCAGATATGGGCAATTTGACAAAATTGCTAAGGGAATGACTGTCGATAGGAAAATGAAACATGATGTTTTCCTCAGTGAGTATAAAAGCTTTTTATGTAAGACACTTATTTTTAGTAATTAAAACACAAACAATTACCAAGACCAGGTTACAAACTCGATGTAATAATAATAATTTTTCAGCATTCAGAAATGAGTGCATTTTTTTAATACTTGCCTTTTCCTGCTATATATAAATATATAATAATTTACAAAACTCCTTAAAAGGACGATTTAAAGGAGTTGGGGAGAGGAGAAAATGTGTAATATCAATAAAACACACAAAAAATGTTCCAAGTAATTCCAGATGATTTAAAATTTATCATATCAAAACAGTAACTTAATACACTTACGGAGACAAAGTAACTTACTTATTCGATTAAAATGAAATTTAATATAGCTAGTAATGAAAATAAAAAGCTTGATCTAAAAAAATAGACAAGCAATTAAAGGATAATATAAGCACTCATTTTTCACATGGATTAGGAGAAAAGTATGGCGTGATGCATTCTGCAAAAAACACAGATAAGTATTGAGTTGACGTTTGATATTGTCCTGAGGCAGGCAATTCATAATTTTTGAGCAGGCCCTCTAAATCATGCATAAGTTGTCTCGGCGGAATCTAAATTCAAAGATATGTTCAGGTCCTAAAAGATTATGAAGAAGTCTTGTAGACTGTTGAAGTAAGTTTTGAGCAACTTGAAATGTAGGCGAACTAACATTATCGGTCAGGAAGGGAAATTCACAGACATCGAATATCATCCACATCTCCTGGGCAGTGGATACATCTCGTATCCTTATCATAGATCGTTGAAAAAGTTCTATTCCTTAGAGTACTTCAAAATTGCACAGACATGTATTGGTCTGTTGTTGTTGGCGTGTCCTTCCCGAAGGGAAGGAAGGGAAGTTTCCAGAGCCTGAAACAGCTTGGACTTTTACACGATAGATGGCGACATATCCTATCTCCAGGTCCACAATTTAGGCATAGACTGGAGGGGAGGGAAATATTCTACAGCCCCCTGCATCCGTGGTTTCCGCTTCGACCGCCCACAAGACTTTCCAACCCACTGATTTTAAAAGCACGTGCTCTGTGTGTACTCGAAGGGTATTTGAAGGTATTGGGCATCGAACTCAGGCCCACCGGTCTGGAGTCCGATTCTCAAACCACTAGGCTACCACGGCCCTATGCATTGGTCTTATTATTGTTAAGATCATGTCCACCGACGTTTATGTCTACTCATGGACACAACTTATTGATGTCGTTTATTATCCCATTTGATCTATATGCAACATTAGATCGAGACCCACGAAATTCATCGTGGCAAGGAGGCTAGATTACGTCTGGCGTTTGGCCGTAGCTTTGAGCAGCATGCAAGTGATAGTAGGATTTCGCTCCTACCACCCCAAATTCAAGAGAGAACCCCGGGATCCAAGGTTTTTTCATCCCTCTTTCCCTACCACCAACCTCTATAGAGAATTTTCAGTACGCAGAATATTTAGAGTGCCCCGTGCCGCTCAGGCACTTATACATTTACAAACATCTATGCCTTCTTTGAAATTTGAACTCTAACCCCAAGGCACAGCAATCGACGTGAATAACCATTACACCGTAGGTGTGATTTAAATATCGTTGATACTCTCAAAATTCTTTGTGGGAAATAATGGAGGATCATGTACATTTACGATTTTCATCTAGAAATTAAGCGAGTGGTACACGTCAAGGTGTCTTTCTCACTATCTGCTTAATCTTTCTCTAGATTAGAACCACAATATCCCAAAATTACAAAGCGGCATTGTTCTTAGATCTTGTGTACCTCTAGAGCAACATAACACACATGAGTTCAAACCAAAATGCATCCAACCTGTCAAAAAATATTGCATAAAAATGTAGTTGGAAAAATCTTATTTAACGAATGAGCATACAGCACCAACCGTACGAAATTTATTAAAAAAATTATAAAATTGTTATAAAAGATTTTATATTTAAGTAAATAAGTTTCTAAAATCTATTTTTAGCATTGGCCTAAATGTGTTCAGTTCATAAACTCATTATATGTAGCTTTAAATAAAAATTTTAAAAAATTTCGGATTGTTTGGTATTGCTCTTTGTAATTTTTTTTTTTTTTTTTTTTTGGCTACTAAATTTATATTTTACTTTTTTTCTCTAAATTATTTCAATACATATTTAAAAATTACAAAATTCTCTGTTTATAAATATTAGGTTAAATGTTAAGTTTGGCAGAAAATTTATGGTTGCAACAATTTTTCTTTCATCTTTATAATACATTCATACAGAAAACAGTAATGTTTTATGTTTGGTATAAATTTTTAAAGATGGAAAATTTTTTTATCAGGTCTTTATAAAAGATCATAATTAAATATATTTTATTTCCTCTTTCCTTAACTATTCTCAGAAAATAAGGCAATATATAAAATTCAATTTGCTTCAAACACGACACATTGTCAAAGACTACATTTTTCTTGTGTGCTGTATTCCACATTAATTTATAAGCAAAACTTTATTCTACTTTAATTTTTTTTATTCCTTAACTTCTTAATTCCTTTTATTTTTCTATTTCAGAACTGTTCTCATAACAGTTCTGAAATATTTTATTTATGAAAAAACAACAATATTATTATTTCAATACAATATAACCATCTTTTACTCTCTATGAAATCATATTTTTAGAATTAATGCTAGTTTTTGAACCAACTAAACAATATTTTTGATTGTTTTAAAGGAAACAATAAAACAAAAAATAAAGGCATGTTCATTTTTGAAAAAATTTTAATGTCTCATTTTTAACTATAGGCGATGATGTTAGGAATTATCTATACAGAAGATTGTACCTGAATCAGACAACAGGTTTGGATTTAGCCGCCACCAGCATTGTCCGAGGAAGAGATCACGGAATACCAGCTTATACATACTATCTAAATTACCTCTTCAATATCACAGTTTACACTTTTAATGACCTCAGAAAAATGTTACCTCCTAAATCTGTGGATCTTTTGGAAGAACTTTATGAGTAATATTTTATTTCATGTTATTTAATTTTGATTACAATTCCATTTAATTTTAAAAATATGAATTTTTTTTCTACAGTAAATACAATACCCGAATTTCAATTTATTCGCAGGAAATTGCACAACCCTTTGCAATTTTCATTTGCTTCCGCCTATACTTTATGAATAATCTTGTCGTAGTCTCTCACTCCCCCTATGATTAACTCCCCTTTGCACATTATCTAAATTCGGGTATGTTGGATTCATAATTAACAACTACTAAATTAATAAATCAATATCATTTATTAATCTTTCTTAATAGATAAACACACAAATATTAATCAAACCTTAAGAACAACAAATTACAGTGGAGTGAGATAAGAATTCAATTATGAACGACGGAACACTAACTGAGACTATGGAGAATAACGCATACAATCAAACTACGCATTTAAATCTAATTTATGAAAATCACAGACCTGATATCTTTTTAAGGCAGGATTCTTTAATATTTGAAGGATCTGAAGAGCGACTTCAATCCTTGATATCTTCAGTTCCGTCCGAACCGAATTAATGAACCTTTTCAATAATCTTCTTACGGCGAACAAACTTCACTAGTTAAACTAATCTCTCAGAACACCTTCTTAATCAACCTCTTAGTTAACTCCTCTATCAAACCACGTAGTCATCCTCTCTCTCTTCATTTCATTTCTCCCTTTTATATCTTTTTCGAACTCGCTAAACCCGAAACTATCTTGTTTGCATAAGTCACACTTTTAGCTCTCAGCGGGGATTGGTTAAAATAAATACAATCTTAAAAGAATTGAAAGAAGGTTAGTGAAACGCGTAAGCACCCGTCACAATCTTATAAACCACCTTATACTTCCTTAAATATATATTGATTTCTTAATACCGCCTTGGTTTTTTATTTGTTGAAAAATTAAGAAAAATTAAGATATCAACGGGAAACTTATTTTTAATATTGATTATAAGTACAAAGAAGTGCTTTTTTAGTTGAAAAAAGTGGAAGCTTTTGCTGAAGAATATGAATTTCTGTTATAATATTAGCTGTATAAATCCTTTCTTAAATTTAAAATATTGTTCATTTTACTAAAAGAAGAGATTGCCTTTGAAATTTAAGGCTATTTTCAGCGTCCAAAATGTATTTTCTTAAATCTTTGAAATCATATTTAAATCAAAACTCTTAAACAAATAGCTGTATAACGCATTTGGGATTTTTAATTATTAAATGGAATTATAGAAGATTGTATAAATTCTAGCTTTATTTCCGTTATTTTTATTTCAAATTAAAATATAGTTTGACTTTATTTCAAATTACATTAAATACTCAAACATATGAAAAACATATATTCGACATAAAATCAAAAGGATGAAATAGAAAAATATGTAAGAGCTTGCTACAATGTAAAGTGCATGTAAAGTGCAATGTATCTTAAGTTTTCAACCCTTTTTTCAACAAATAAAAAAATAAGTATTATTTATTGGAAACTTGAACATAAAGCTAATACTGCGATTAGAATTGTTTTTTTTTTTAGTTTGAGAGATACTTGAAGCTGTATCTTAACAAAACGTGACCTTCTGGAGGTTATGAACTTAAGTTGAGATGATAAGAAGTAATTTACACATAGATATCTAACTTTTCTTAAAGTACCTTTTTTAAAGAAGGCTTGCACCTTATCAATCCTTACAGGATATTTTAAACTTGGATTAAATATCATGCGCTTAAGACATTACCCATATTTATAAAGTCCTAACTTGCTCTAAAAAATAAGGAATTAGAATATTCGATAATTTTCAATGCATTTTCTTGGAATTTTTTCTACAAGAAACTTTAATTCATTAAGAATTTCTACAAATATCTAAAAGAGTTGTACATGCTCAATTACAAAGTTTCTCAGTGTGTTCAAAAACATTATAGTAACTTGTAAGACATCTTGAAGTTTAGTGGCTAAATGGAAGTGTATCGAACTTTCACGCTACAGGTCTGGGGTTCAAATCCCGGGCTTGGCAATGTCGACTCAGCCTTTCATCCTTTCAGTGGGTCGATAAATGAGTACTACTCCTGCTTGGGAACTGATACATGGGAGGGTTCACGTCAGACTGACCTCTTGACCGAAATATCAGCACATGCACCTCAGCGCCTAAGGTCATAAACTGAGATAGGTACAGTATCGTGGGCTATTGCGCCACTGAGTTCAGTTCATTATAATACATCTTATACCAATTTTCTTAAAAAAATCTTTCACTTCATGATTTTTATGCATTTTTTAAAAATTCTATAACTTTTTGCAGATCCGTTCACGATATTGATACCTATTCAGCTGGTTTAGCTGAGTATTATGTACCTGGAGGTTTTGTTGGACCTACATTTGGAGCAATCCTCGGACAACAATACAAAAGGGTAAAGTTTGGTGATAGATATTGGTTTGAACATGGACATCAAGCAGGATCTTTCACACCAGGTAAATATCTCAATCGCTTTTTTTTAACTATCCCAAAAACCTTCGTACTCAAAATGCATTTAAATTTACTTAAAAGATTGAAAGAAATAAAGTTTCAGTGAAAAACAGAGGATTCGCCTTTGAATTTTTAGCATTTAAACATTTGTGTATATAATTAGTAATAGTTACGGTTTAAGTTTTATCAAAAGCTACATTTTATTTATATATTGTCTTACTTTAATTAAGGCAAAAACTACTGGTTATTTTGAAAACTACAGCAATAAAAAATTGAAATGTTTAACTAAAACAGGGTTGGTCAACCTAAATGATCTTAGGGCCAATTCCGAAAATCATTATCATCCCGCGGGCTACACTTACTCTTTCACTTAGTTTTCGCAAATCGATCTCAATGCGTGTATTTACACAGCATAATTAATGTTGCAGGCTTTCATCCGTCAAGTTTACTCGTGATTTATGTTTGATAAATTTCATTTTCGGAAAAAGCGATTCGAAGGCGCAAATTTGAATAAAAGTAACAGAAATAAAAAGTGATGCTGCGGGGGTAGCTGCAGTGAAATGCTGAATTTTAAGTATATATAAAAACAGAAGCAACGTGATAAAACAAAAGCTGTTTTGGTGGAGTTTTTTTTTTCTTTTTACAAAACAATACACCTAAAGCACAAAAATTATGCACAAAATAATCTTATTCTTTGAAGTTGTTTTGACTCTCGCGGGCCGCAGGTTGGTCACCCCTAAACTAAACAATGGAAATTGGGTAATGATTACTATTTTTGTATAACCTCATGCCCTTGAATAAATTCTTGATTAATATTATCGTATTTTCTTATCACAAATAGAATATTTTCGCATTTTCCACCAAATTTTTGCTTTCTTATCGTTTTATTTGACACAAAAAGCAAGCCTTTTAAAAATAGTTGTGTCTTCCCCCTGATATGAAGAACTATTCAAAATAAGAATTATTAAAAATTAACAGGGATTTTGAATGTTTAATATATGCACATATTTATATTTCCATAAAACACTTAAAAACATACTATTTTTATTTTAAAAAAATAAAAAAACAAAAACAAAATAACTTTTTATTCAGAATTAAAAAAACGAGGCATAGATAGGAAAGATATTACTCTCATTCACAATAGAGAAATATTCAAGTAATAGATTAACAAAAGAAGATAATATAAAAAGTGATTTCAATCTATTTTCGATTTTTATAAATGCATGAAAGATAATGCTAAAAATATTTAAATTCAGCAATGTTGTTTGTCTTAACATATTTTATCAAATTTTAGATTTTATCCACATGATGCAATTGCTTAGAAATTGATTACGTGTATGAGTATTTAGAAAAAAAATATATTATACAAAGAAAATTATAGGTACTAAATATAAAAGATAAGTTAAAGATGATTTTTAAGACAATGGAAACATTTCTTGATTGTTTCATTAATGAATAAATCTTTGTATTTGAATAAATTTTTAATCAATAAATAAAGCCTGAGATAATGTAGTTCCCATTTTTAAAATAGATATGAATTAGAAACAAATATTTCAAAATAATACCACATAATGCATGAATGAAAGAATAACACAATCTTAAATTTATTAAAAAAAATTTATTAGTTTTTTTAAAAATTTTCAGTTTTTTTTCCAAATTCCAATTATTTTTGGTATTATTTAAGTTAACTAATATGAATATTTTTTAAGTTTTCAAAATGTAACTCAATTTTTAATTTCATGTTGTCTATAAAGCCTTTAAAATATTTATGTATTGTAGCGGAATATTAGGTACACTTATCCATTAGTAATATCTATTTTCAGAAAGTTGAATAGTTCTTATATTAGAACACAGAAATTGTTTTATAACTTTGGATTATTTGAATTGATATTATTGAAGCCGCAAAAGAAGTATATTTCAAAATATATTTTAGTATTGCTGATATTTTGCAGAATTCCATCATTTAGAAAAGAACTACATCATTTTCAAATATGTTGAAATTTTTTCCAATTTCATTGAACTCAGCTAAATTAAAAAGTACTGTAAAAACTGAAGAATATTCATTTTCTAAGATACCGAAATCACAAATGTTACCTGAATTGAATTTTAAAAAATTCTGTTATTAACGACTAAAACCATCATTTAAAATATTAATATATGCCTTTTATATCCTGAAAACATTTGAATTGATTGCATTTACTCTTTCTTTGCAGAGCAACTTCTTGAAATTAAGAGAACAACACTAGCAAGAATATTATGCGAAACAACAAGAATAAGAAAAATTCAGATGCAGCCATTCAGACCACCATCAGCTGAGTATGTATTTTATTTTGTATTTACATCGTCGACAATATTAAATAATTATGAAGTGTTACAAATTAAGAATACAGGGATAAGTTATAGACTGTCGCTTATTATAATCAAAATCATGTACCTTTTATTCTTATCAGTTCGGAATTTGTAAAAATATGTCTGTTAGTCATAATTTGCTTGACAATGCTAAAATAAATGAATACTGTATAAGTTTCATAGATATAGGGAAATTGGTTCATTTTAATTCAAAGATTTACAAAAAAAGTTTATAAAATAATACTCTTTATTTTAATATCACAAATCTTTTGTAAATTAAATCTAGTAGTAGTATTTACTTTAATTAATTGAAAACCAGTATAGTTTTGGAAATTATAGGAAAGGTTACTGAATATAAATTTTGACTTTCAATTTTTAACTTCCAAATATTATTGAATAACAGTAATTTTTAAAATAGTTCTTTTATAATTGTAATAAAATACTTATTTTGGCATTGTTATGTAAATTAAATTATTAGCCAGTTTCGTATCTTTGAAAAAATTTTCTTGGTATAACATTACTTAAAAAATAATTTAAAATTTGTTCTAATTTATTAAACTTAAATTTTTTTTAATTCATCTTTAATTTACATTTTTTTCTTTTTTAAAGCAATCCCATTGTTCCTTGCGAAGAAATCCACAGGTTTGACTTTTATTTATGGAAAGAATAAGATGCCAAAGTAGAGAGGTAATACTTTCAAAATATTGTCTATTTTGCCAATGTTCTATTCATTATGTCTATATAAGAATGATATATTCAACACAGTACTTGAATTCAAAAATTGTATTAATATTTAATATTTCCTAAATAACTTAAATCTACGAGTATTATACTAAATCCTTTAAAAATGCAGATAGATAATACTCAAGTGTATCATGTCAATATAGTTTCCATTACCATAAAATAAAACTTTATTTGCATACAATGAGATTTAGGTTTATTCTGTTTGTGGGAACATTATGAAAAAGAGCAAAAACTAGAGTAAAAAAAGTTATATATTTTAAATTTTTGTTAAACATAATTTTTTTCAGTTTTATCAATTTATTCAAAAATACGTAATAATCTTGAGTATTTTATTAAGGTATCCGACTACATTTTTACACAAATATTTTTTAAAAATTAGAGGTGTGATGTTATTTTTGTTGTTTTTAGATTTGTTTGGCATACTTTAAGAAAAATATGCTAAAATTAAGAAGATAAGAAGAAATCATAATTACTAAAAGGGGAAAAATTGATAAAAATTTACAAAAAATAACATAAATCGAGCCCATTTTCATCAAAAGTTTATCAACAAATTTTCAATTCTGATGTGTTTCTATATTATTCGTTTTTGAAACGACCGTCAGGAAAAGAAATATTTTAATTTTTACAACAATTATTGCATTTTATCTTAGTTATTATATGAAATTGCTTAAAGAATAACGGGGCTTATTTTCACATAAGGGACTGTAAATTTTGTAATAAAACAGTGATTGATAAATTTGAAGGTTAAACTCTTCTACTATTATACAGAACATACACAGAATATTTCAGTAATTATTTTCAAAACTTTTTGAGCAATCGCTGTCCCCGTTTGAGCATTTTCAAAAAAAAACACACACACACACACATTTTGAGAAAAAATCGTTTTAAAGTATGACATCTTGCTTAAAGAATTAGCATCTGCTTTTACTAAAACACTTGTAGTTTTTGTTCTAGAGAACGGAAAACAATAAACGTGGTATTTTTTTGAAGCTCATAAGATGGCATATAAAATAAAATCATAAAAATTTTTTTCATTTTTTGGAAAAGTTACAATTTTAGGTAGTCGGATACCTTAAATCTAAAAATATGTAAATCGTAATTTAAAATGGCAAATTAAAAAAAAATTTCCAGTTAATTACTTATTTTTATATACATATTACCATTTGCTAAGTTAATTTCTTAATTTGTATCGATAAAACTATATAGAAAATCTTGTATCGTAGTAGAAATTTGAAACAAAAGTCTTTTGAAATTCTTCTCTTAAAAGTGTAAAATAGAAGGTATTCAATTTTTTTATTGCTGAAATGTTTCAGCCTCATTTTTGAACCTCGCCCCCAAACACTCTTTGTGATTAGTAGTTTTAGTCTTATAAAGTAATAAAAAATTTGAGTTTTTCAGAAATGTAATTGATCTATAAGTAAAAGAGTTTGAAAATCCATGCTTTACATTTCCGATTAATTGTTTTTATAGCATCTATTGATGCAATAGGAAACTAAACTTTTGTTACATTTTATTTTAGGACGGGTTCCAGATGAAAGATGGCCATTATGATGATTTACATATGTGGATATATTTTTCCAATGGGATGTTTATATGAAGTTTTATCTTTAGTGTTTTGTAGTCTTATTTAATAATAAAGTTAATCTTTTTTTTATAACTATGGTGTCATGTTTCTATATGTGTTCAACACATCAATCACTTCATATTGTAAACAGTAATTATTTTTCCTTTTTCCCGCGTCAATTCCTTCAAGAAACAAAAAATACTGAAAAAATATTAGTTATAAAAATGTATCAAAATCGTTAAGAGTTAAACTATTTCTATTTATGCAAATTATGGTTACACTGTTTACTGAATTATTCAAATAAAAAATAAATCTAAAATGAAAACAAGCACATAGTTTCACAATTAGACAAAATTACGTAATACGAATCGTTACTCATCTACTTCAATGGGTATTTCTTGATAATTTGTGACTATATATTTTTTAAAATTAATGTTATTACTAAGTATTGGCATTACGTTTTTAACTGTTTTGAATAAAATTGATAACCTTCACCTCTTGAAAGCAACATGACTTGAGTTTCTGAGAAGGAATATATTTAATTTCTGCACCACATGCCTCCATCCCTTGAGAATCGATTTTCGTAAAACCCTTTATTAGTGGATCTCTACACAACAAATGAAACATGCTTGCCAAATTTCAAGTCTGTACGTCTAATAGCTCAAAAACGGGACCACCACAGCCCCTGCTTGAGAGTCGATTTCCGCAAACAAACAAAAAAGTTCTTAAACGTTGCCAAATCAAAAAAGTAGCCTAATGCAGTAATCGTTTTCAATACATGAATGGTTTTTCACTGTTGGCTGCAGGCCTTGGCGACTTCGCACACAAACTCGTTTCCGGGGTTTAAAAAAAATCAATAAAAATAAATCTGAAACAATAATTTCTATTGTGAAAATATGCTTACGGTTCTTTTGAAGCAGCAAAGATCCCTACAAAATTTTGTAACGATGTGATGAACAGTATAAATTTGTGTGTGAGTTTCAAATACACAAACATTCAAACTTTTATAAGACTGTATGTATTTACAGATTCTCCAATAAATTTAAGTTAAATTTTTGATAGTTTCCATACTAAAAAAGAAGGTTAAGGATAAAATTCTCCTAAAAAATATTAATAAATAAATGAAAAAGAAAAGAAAAGAAGAATATTAATAATAAAAAAGGACTTTCATTTCAAGTAAAACATTTCATTGATTTAAGTTAAACATTTACATTAAGTTAACATTTCAAAAATCCATCGATTTAAGTTACTTCTTTTTAGGTCAATTGCTTTTTTTACTTTATGATTGATTGTAAGGGTAAATAATAAATATATTACACATGAATACAAAGAAGACTTGATGAAGTCAAACAAATGAACATATATATACATACATATTCATTTTGTTTGGTTTATATATATGCAGTCCACTCTCGTTAATTTAAACCTTCGATAATACGATCCTCTCGCTAATTCGAAGTATATGCTCGGTCCCTAGAAAAACCCTTGATATTTTGAACTAAAACAATACATTTTTGTACATTCAATATTTCGAAGTAAAATCTGTGGCTGACCAGACTACAACACGCGATAATTCAAAGCTATCTTATAAAACTCTCGACATTTCGAACACTCACTATCATGTACTATCCCGTAGCATACAGGTTGAAGCTTACAAGTTTTGTTGTCTGTCTGTGTCTCCTTCGAAAAAGCTAAAATTGTGGGTCTGGACCACAATTACACAGAAAGTGATGCAGACGAACCGGAGGAGTTGACTCCGATAATTCTGACAAAAGTTTAAGTGCCACTAAACAAACCATGCGCAAATTTTTCTTTCAAAATCATGTTGATGCGGACGTTTTTTAAGCTTCATTTATTCCAGAAAAATCTATTGACAAAACTAAATTGAATACCATGAAACAAAAAAAGATTTTTCATCAAAAAAGATTAATCATGTACAGTATGTATCATTTTAATACATAAATATGTATTAACTTCTGTATAATATTTATACTGTATTATGCATATTTTATAAAAATAATTTAAAATAACTTTATACATATGTACAATTGTTGTTTTATTACGTAGATTCAAATTTAAATGTGTTAGAAAAAAATTTATCTTTGTGTATTTTGGGAGAAATTTTTTCTACTCTCTTGATAATTCGAACTCTTGATAACTCGAAATTTTTCATTGGTCCCTCCAACTTCGAATTATCGAGAGTCGACTGTATATATAACTTAAATTGTGTGACATCATTCATAATTCAAATATCTTCTTTTTACACCTAATTCACAAATCCTTGTTCCCTATTTCGCGAAATGCATCTCAATTTATCTTTTTATAAAGCATTAAAAACATTATGTTGGTATATTTATTACTGATTCTTTAGACCTTCAATTTTTGATAGATTTATCAGCGATTTCAAAAAATACAAGATCATTAATTGTTTTCATGCGTTTTTCTAGCCGGGTTTAATATTCCCTAAACAATGTGATGTAATTTCTATAAATAACTAATTATTCCCTTTTCCTAAACATGTGACTGTATTTTTTATAATGAGCTTTTCCCTGTTATTTCCTGTATATAAAAACTTGCTATTTGAATAATTCTCTCTCTTTTGTTTTGGCACTGTACGAGGGGCATGCTCGAATACATGATGTGATCACGAAAAAACCTCTTTTATTTTTCGGCCACGACTACTTAATCATTGTTAATCAAAATGTAAATTTTTCCACGGGCAAATATATGACATCTATATATGTATGTGTGAGTGTGTATGTACCGCAATATCCGGTGTCTAACGTGCACTTTAAACACAAAAAATAAAGTTGAAATTAACTGGCGCGTGTTATATGCCGGGCAAAAAACAATGAGAGCCTTAAAAATAAAAAAAAAGTGAAGAGCTTAAAAAAATTAGATTTCTACATCAATTGAAATGCTATATATTTAAAGAAACGGCATTCCTTATGAGCTTAAAGGGTTGTATTACTTGAACTGTACTATTTTTTCTAAAGCTTAGGATAATACTTTGAATAAATAACTTCAAAACATATGAAAGTGCACATGTACTTTGTAGGTTTCTTTGTAAAAATAGAAGTGCGTGTTATACGGCGAATATACCTAAAAAAATGCAGCAAAAAGTTGGGTGCGTGTTATACGCCGTATATTACGGTATATAACAAATTATATACTATTTGCTTAAAATTCTAATCATATTTAAGCATAATATGTAAATTATAATAACGAATACCCTATTTCGAAAACGTGTGTGCCATTTTATTTAGTATTAAGGGATTTAAAGTTTTATGTCGGCAAATTTATTCGTGATTCTTCATCAAAGAGAAAGATTGATTGAATTTTTGATAGACTTACTAACAATTTCTAATAAAATAATATCTTAATTTCTTACACGAGCCTTACTTAAAAGTGGGAATTTTCCCTAAAATACTGATGCAAATTCTAAAAATAACTAATATTCCCTTTATTTGAACACGTGTTTACATTCCCCCCTGTTTTTCCTAGTACATTTAAATGTAGAAAAGGGATGGTTCTCTCTTTTACTTACCAAGCACTTGAGCATATGCAAAATTTTGTGTTCTGATCTAAAAATTATCAAAATAAAGGATGATTTGATCTATATCCCGATTTTTTTGTAGCCACGACTACTATTCACAAAATGAATACATCGTTATATTGCATTCTTATCACAATATAATAATAGAAGATTATGTATATAAATTGCATTTTATTCACGAAAATATTGTATTTTAATACTTTCTAATATCTCGAGATTACAATACAAATATCTAAATACTATTGTTGCATTAGCTCCCCCTCCCCCTTTTTTTCTGTTTTACATGACGCGAGTTAATCCTTCCAGAAATTTGGAGAATGTCAAAGTTATTTGTTTTCTCTTGTCGAAACAAAATCTTAAAGTAATATTTGTCTGACAATAATTTATCAGTCACTGGCAGATTTTGGTTTATCAGTAAATTTTCATATCAGTTTTTGATGTGATTCTTTTCACAAATTTATTTTTGATAAACGTAGTTTCCTCTGAAAACTGAAAAGTAGTAAGAAATTTAATCATATTCGATACGGATATAAAGACCTTCATACAATAAAGGTATGCATGCTTCTCTTGAATACCAAAGTTATCGTTTTAATACAGTAGGTACATTTTTATGTTAATTTCTAGAGAAAATTTAACTTTACCAGTACATTCCCGTTGCATAATAAATTTAAAAAATATAAACTTCTATTTAACTCAACGAAAATAAAGCTATGTGCTACAGCTTAAACTTAAACACAATATTTACTTGAGCTTTAATTGTATTGAAATTTATTGAAACAAGATTTTTATTGGAAAATACGTTTTAAAAAGTTTAATAAAATTAAATATTTGCTTAGAAAAATAAAACATTCATTTATTAAGCATTTTCAAATATATATTACTTTTCCTTGCGCTTATACTTATTGTTATATAATTGTTTTGATTTCATATGTGTAGTATATACATAAAGAAGCCCTGCATTTTAATCCTAAGTCTAAGAATTTGTCTAGAAATCTAAGTACTTAATTATTTTATGCATGATTTTATTTTAAGTTACATAGTTAAAATTTAATTTTAATTATGTAACGTAAAAAATAATGTATTTTATTATGTATAGATGCATATGTATAATTCATTCTTTCATGTTTATTTTAATTGTAAAACATATATATATATTCATGAATGTGCATGTGTTTAGCGTAACGACATTTAAGAATATAGAAAAATAGCAAACGTAGTTGAAAGTATATTCACGTGTTTGTGTGGAAGCGTGTGTATTTGTGTACGATTAACTAATGCATATCCTTCATTTCTTTTAATTAATATCTGCTATGAAATACTTCCGAAACCACATTTTCAAGTAGTTAATCATTGTTTAGATCTTTTTTTAAAGCTATGATTATTTATTGCATTATTCTTTTAAAAAGAATATTTAAGGTTGATTTATGTTTTACACTAGCTGTAATTTAATTATATTTTTTCATTCTGTTCAGTTATCAAGAATTGTTAATTATTTAATACCAGGAGATTAAAAAATATTTTTTATCTTCTTTTCGTTTATCTTATATATATATATATATATATATATATATATATATATATATATGGAAAATTGACACAGATATATATTTTTACTTCAAAAAAGCTTTATTTTAAAAATATGTGCATCACAAAAGTATTCAAAAAATGAATACGAATTAAGAAATTATTAATCAATAACGTTGATAAATGTTTTAATTTCAAATAAAAAATAGACAATTACTTATTTTCTTAATAAAAAAAATTGTTTAAAATTTAATTTATTCAATTTTAGGGATTATATATTTAATAATTATTAATTAAAATGCCCTTTTGTCTTGAAATTTCATCGTTAATAGGAACCAGGTTCATTTAAATGAAAATTGTACTGACATATCTTGACCATTGAAGCACAAACATTTTCTGTCAAATTTTAAGTCATATGCTATCGATAAAATATATGAATAAAATGGAAAACAGGACAAATATTGTATTGAACGTTATTAAAATGCTCACAATATTATTCCCTTCTTAATAATTTTTGTAAATTCTAAAATAGAATAATTTTTGAAGTGTTTTAAGATTAATAGAAATTTCCATATAAAACTTTTGTTATGCGGTAAAAATTGAAGAAAGGAATGAGGAAAATTGCAAATGCTCATAAATTTGTTGTTTATAAATATTTCGAATATAACTTGTATTGCCAAATATTTTACTTAAAATGAATGCGACGCTTTCATGTTCTTTCTTATTAATACTGTTTCTTAAAACTCACAAATTTGTTAAATGTATAATTAAATAAAAATAGTTTTTGTTTTAATTGCGTAGAAACGAACTACACAGTTACAACAAAGTAGCTTATTTTCAAGCTATATGTTTTAGGTTTATAAAGTGATGTACTAAGCGTAACATTTATGTTTTTGTATATTTTATGTCAATTGCGATCTGAAATAAATTCGCTGAATTTTTAATCATTCATTAAAAAAAAAATAATGGATAAATATTTAAAAAAATTTCTATAAAATAAGAAAAATTTGAATTTTTAAAAACAATTTATTTTATATGCTTATCATTTTCTTACAGATTTTTCTGCATTTTTTCAAAGAAACGTCTATCTTACTTCTGATTAGATATTTAGGTCTTAGTATTAAGGTAAATTATCTGCTGTTTACACAAACTTTTGTTTTAATCTGTTTTATAAATAAGCAAATATTCCAGGATGGAATCAAATAAAATTTCTAAATTTTTCAATTTCATTGCACATTATCTTACCCTGATAGAAAAAAAAACTTTCAAACACTCATATTACGTTTCATGAGATAATAATGTATAGGATTTTTAATATTTTTCATTAAAATATTTCTTATAATGGGTACAAGATGGCGCCACGACTTAAATCCCTAAATGGATTGTGAAACATACCTTTGAAAAAGTATAATCTCATTCAAAAAGAAACTTCATAAATATTATCATCATTCATCATACTAATGGATAAAGGTTCATGAAATCTATCAACATTAATGCACAATATAAACGATGGGAAATACACTTTCAAACACTCATGATTGACAAGAAGTGAATACAACTTTTCTGAATATTATTTTCTGAAATATTCATAAAAATTATTACCAGATGGCACCACGATTGTAAGTCTATGAATGGATTGTAAACATGACTACAGTAAAATCCGGCGTAATACGCGCACTTTTAACACAAAAAAATTTGACCTGAATTTACTGGTAAACGTTATATGCCGGATACAAAATGAGACCTTTATGAAAAGAAAAAAAAAAGCTGAGCATGGAAAAAAAATTAGATTTCTACATACATTGAAATATAAGAAAAAACATTTCGTAAGAACTTGAAGTATTGTAATTCTAGAAGTATATTATTTATTTCTGAAGCTTGGAATGAAACCTCGAATAACTGAATTCAAAACAAAAGAGTATTGCTCACGTACATTTTAGGTTTCTTCCTGTAATACGGCGGATATACATAAAAACTAAAAATTGCAGCTAGAAAGTGTAGGGGCGCGTTATACGGCGGTCAGCGTTATACGACAGATTTTACAATAATTCGTTTTTTTTTTCTCCTAGAATATCATTAATGATGACATTGCTAGAAATTGAAGTAATGAGGATGCTGCGATTGTTTGTTTTTAAAAAATTGGCTCACATAAACATCAATTATTGGTGTAAATGTTCTTGCAAAAAACAGTTATCGTATTTTAGGCAAAAAAATAAATTTTACGTACATCGAAGTGTCTACGTATTTGAAAAATAATTAAAGTATTCATGCATTTTATATTGTAATAGCACGCCAACAAATGAATATTTAAAAAAAAAATCGTAGAAAAACTATATTTTTGTTTAATTCTTTATCTTATTATGAAATACTAAAAATAATCCTTATCGAAAATGAATATTTATTTAGTGTTCGTAAGACTTCTCAATATACTGCCTTATCTTAATCTTTGAGCACACTCTGTCTCCACTACTTTGATTATCTTTGGATATCTTCCAATTTGACTAGCTATACGACCTCCGGTCGCTATCTTACTCACGTTCAACCACACATGCCTGACTACTAACAAATAAATAAAAGTTCTACTTTGTATAAACTCCGTCTTCTTCACAGAAGGCGTTTTTCAACCGAAAGCACAGTTGAAAAGATTATTTTACACAAGAGGATTAGTAAAATCGCGAAAAGACCCGTTACAATATTTCACTGAGAAGGCATGAAAGTTATTTAAAAATTAGTTTCACACATAAAACGGTCACTAGTCCACTGTTGTTTGTCATCACTAACCGTTACAATTACAAAAAGAAAAAAAGTTACCTCGCAACTCGTACCAGCACGAGACTAGTCCAATAAATCACTGTATATATACTTACAGAATCAGTTCTTTGTGACATTATCACCTTCAAAGTAGTTCCCGTCAGCATTCACACACTTCAGTGCATTCATTGCTTGTAACAGTTCTGGAATGAGGTTTATGGAAGTTCCTTTAGGAGATTTTCCGTGTTTGTCTGAACCTCTCCAACTGAGATAAAATGGGATCCCGTACATAGCAAGATTTAACAGTACGAAATAAGGAAAAAGTCGCATGGGACCAAATCAGGTGAATACGGAGGATACCTCATCAAAGTATTATTTATGCTGGTCAGAAACTGCTTGATAGATAGGGTCGTGTGAGTGGATGCATTATCTTGGTGCAACAGCCACCATCACTTCCCAATTTTTTTCCTAATTTTTTCTCGAAATCTTTTTAGTTTCTTCAATATAGTAGAGTTGATTATAACAGTCTCACCCCTGATGTGAGTGGAAACCCACTCATATCAAGAATTTTGGTTATGTTTTGGTCTGTAATCGCTGAACTTGGACGCCCATCAGGTTCATCATATTCCACACTGACCCTTCCCCCTGAAAACCACTTATGCCATTCAAACACATGTGCACGAGGCACAGTTTCATCTCCATAAGCCTCGGTTAATATTTGAAATGTTTTCGTTTCTTAAGTTTCCCATGACGCTTGATTTTGATTCGACATTTTTCCGGCAGAATGTAGTTGCACGTATTGACTCAATGGCACGCAGTACTCTCTACTGGCTTGATCGATTAAAGCGAAACTGGCCACATGGATACAGGAGGTTTGCATGGGATGATGTAATCAAAACAATTGTTGCCTACTCGCCTCTTTCTTCAAACTACACACTTAGTTTCGTTTTTTAGTGTCTCACCTTGGATTTGTTTGCTTGATTGATTGAATTTCTCACTAAATTCTAAATGCATTGTTCTTAAATAATTAAATTTGGTCAAGACAGGGCCTCTCAGAAAATTCCGGGGGCAGGTCATGTGGCCCGCATGCCGCAGGTTGTGTATTGCTGTGCCAGACACTGTAACTTTTCAAATGAAGGAACTTCAGGTATCCGACTGGTTGCGACAACTTTAAATGGAGATATGGGGATTTTTGTTGTTGTTTTTAGATTTGTTTTGTACATTTTATGAAAAATATGCTAAAATTAAGAAGAGAAAAAGAAATTATTATTGCTAAAATGGAAAAAAATGGGTAAAAATTGACAATAAATAACATAAACGCGGCTAATTCTGTACCAAAAGTTTATGAACAAATTTTCAATTTTTCACTTCAGATGTGTTGCTATGTTATTCTATTTTGAAGTGAACTTCAGGATAAGAGATATTTTAAGTTTTACAAAAACTAGAGCACTTTATCTTAATTGGTATATGAAATTGCTTAAGAAAACAGTGATTATATTCACATAAGGAACTGTAAATTTTGTAATAAAACGGTCATTAATAAATCTGAAGGTTAAAACACTTCTACTGTTATACAGAACATACACAAAAAATTTCAGTTAATTATTTTCAAATCTTTTTGAGCAATCGCTGCCTTGAGCATTTAAAAAAAACACACACATTTCGAGTAAAACGCGTGTTAAAGTATGAGATCTTGCTTAAAGTAATGGCATCTGCTCTTGCGAAAACACTTATAGTTTTTGTTCTAGTGACCGAAAAATAATACATTTGGTATTTTTATAAAGCTAATAAGATGTCCTATAAAATAAAATCATTAAAAAATTTGTCAATTTTTGTCAAAATTCACAATTTTGGGGTAGTCGGATACCTTACTGCGAGTCTCTACCTTTTCCATTACTTAAGTCTATGCTTAATGAAATCTAATATATGAAAATTAATAGAGTTAATTAATAACAGTGTGTATATACGGATAAATTAATACACCCAAATCATTTTATCCAATTTGGTACAAATAATTAAAATTTTACAATTTTTACAATATCCCTATGTCAGTGCTTCTCATACTTTCTATATTTGCGACCCAATATTCAATTATAATTTTTATCGCACCCTCTTCCACATACAAACAACAATGCATTCAATTCAATAATACTATACTTTGACGCTAAAGCTACATTACGACTTTAAACTCTTAAGTGCCACCGGTGTATACATGTCTCACTTAACCGGTGGGTTAAATGCCGCGGGCGTATATATACGTCTTTCCGAAGTACGATTTTTTCTGTGCACTTCTATCTATGAAATTATTCCGGAGGCCTTGGAATGCAATTAAAGGACCCTGATGATGTGTTTATGAAATATTTGCTTTTTTTATTTCTTTTCTCTGTCCCCTCCCAATGTATCACATATGCGTGCCTACGTGGAAAATGATGGCATTAGGGAGCGAATCGCGTTAACTTTCAATCGGCAGTGAAAGGATTATTAATAAACCGTACGAAATATCAAGATAACTTTTGTTTATAATTTTATATGTGGCAAGCTCATGGGGTCATCGGTAATTCTTATAAATGTTTGCTTAGTATTGCTAAATTAATTATAAAATATACATTGGGCAGTACTGATGCGTTTATAAGCGTATTATAGTGTAAATGTTAATTTTATTTTTTATTATGTCAGAATGTATTTTGTTTACTTTCAGTAAATTAATAATTTTTAAAAAATAATCTTTTATTTTCGACTTGTCAGTGTGCTCGCACCCCCCTAAGGAGGCGCACCCCTGAATTTGAGAAACGCAGCTCTATGCATTAAGGCAAGGAATGCGAACAATAAAAATAGTTTGCAGATACTAAAGGAAAATTGGAGGAGAAAAAGCTAAATTATAAAAGAAAAAAAATGCATTATGTTAATTTTTTTATTTGATTGGAAAATGGCATCTTCAGAAAGTATTTTTATTTTTGAAAACTTCTAATAATTTAAATCAGAAGCAAAAATTTGCGAAACGTTTTTCGAATATTATATAAGATATATTTAGAAACTTTTTTGTGAGGGATGCAAAATTAAATTCGTTAATAAAAAAAATTTCAAAATTTTTGAAGCTTGTATCTTTAACAAAGATATTCCTGGAAATTAAACTTTATAACATAAATCATAAACATTTTATAAAATTTAACTTTGAAGTGTAAGTTTATGACTTCTTGTGAAGCGATAGAATGACAACTGTTTTGTCAAAGCTTATTGCGAATTTTTTTTAGAGTTTCTCAATAAGATAAATGTGAATAAGAGACATACGAAAGAATGATATCAAATATCAATAAAAATTTTAAGGAAAACTAAAACCTATTAAATATTTTATGATACCAGTTTATTCGGTAACCGAATCGTAAACTGAAAGTGGCCCTTTGAGAAGATACTTTTAGAAATGAACAACACTGCCCTGTTTATCCATATTACTTCCAAGTAAGCTTTTATAAGTAAGATAGATTACATATATAATTGCATATCCTGCTTAAGGGACATATTACTGATAACAGAAACTTATTGTCTTAGTTTCTAGGTTTTCAGTACATTAAAGATGAGTAACATGTTCTTTGATCTTTGTATTATTGGAGCTGGTATGTATGGATCAGCTGCTGCAAGACATGCCTCAGCCAATCCCACAATTAGAGTTTGTTTAATTGGACCCAATGAGCCAAAGGTAAATTTTATTTAAAATTAATAATATTATCAATTAATAGTTTGTTTTCCTTTTTTATTATATGGTATTCAATGTTAATTCCCTTTTTGTTCACGTCTGTGATGCAAGACTAATAGCTACAACTGCATCGTGTGCGAAAGATTTCTAACTGGAAAGAAAATTCTTTTGCTGCTTGTTTGATGTTTAGGTCATTTTTTTGTTGATGATACGCGCTGAATATATTTTATTGATTATTATCACTACTGTATTATATTGCACACTATAACTGTGTAGCGTGTATTATTTGTCAATTTATATTTTACTTTCTTGTAGTTTGAATAGATCTTGATAAGTTGACGATATTCTCAGTTGACTATTTTCAATTAGGTCATCTTATGGAATACATTATCTTTGCATAGATTACTAGGATGGACATTTATTGTGTGTATCGGAAACTTTTTATTTTAATATAATCAATATTATTTGGCCATCTTAAAAATAGTGCGAAACTGTCAATTTTTTCTGAAGCAACCGAGGCAATATATGTTTTTTGGAAAGTATAACACAACACATTGATTAATTAATCAATATTGTGTATTTTTACTTCAACAGTATGTAATAAAACGGTTGTATTGTGTTGAAATTTTAGTTCATAGTAGTTTAACTCAAAATCGGATTTTTACTAGCAAAAGTAACACATCATTCTTCCTCCTTCCAAATGTCAAAATTTAAGTAATCCTTGAGCCACTACCTATCCAGTCTTTTTTAATACGCTTTTTTATATGTATATTTTTATATATATAAGTTTCACTTGCATGTAACGGAATCTTGGAACTCGATTCTCAACCACTTAAAAAGGTCAGATTAATTCGAAATTTTGCACACTTGTCAAGGATCCATGACAATACAATAATTTCAGAATTTTGTTTCATTGTCCTCATCAGGATCGTCAGAAATCACGATAATCAGATTTGGCAACAATTTCATATAGCACTTCCAGATTTGGCAACTTATTGCACGTACAATTTTCAGATTTGGCGACTAATTTCATATACCGTTTTCAGATTTGGTGACTAATTCCATATACCATTTCCAGATTTGGCGACTAATTTCAGATTTAGCGACTAAAAGAAAAAGGTGTAACCTTACAGCGAGTGTTTTAATAAATGCACTTGTGGTTTATAAAAATAAAACAAACAAAAAAAGTGTTCTGTATATGAGAAAGTGGAGGATGGGTGTGTGTTATCAATTTCTTACTATAATATAAACATTTTTCTGAAAATGAAAATAAAAAAAAAAAGACTCGTGATGTGAAAAAAAATAATTTATGCTCTAACTGCTAAATATTTTTTATTTTTATAAAGCAATATGCGTTTAGAAGTGATGATACGAATTAACATTATAGAAATACGTTTAAAAGGTGCGAAAACGATTGACTCTTAATATTATCATGTTTTTATTAACTCGCTTCCTTTAATGTCTGTCTGGGTGGAATTCTGTAATTGATTTTAAACTGTGTGACTTTCCGATGAGCCAGAGACTTGAAATTTGGACCATATCGCAGAAGTGAATGACAATGCATAAAAATGTGAAAAAAGAAGAAGAAAAAAAAAACGAAAAGGAGAGGAATTTTATAGTTTTTAATCCGTTATAAAAACATGGTACATTAATTTTTTTTAATTCGAACTTTTTTCTTCTTACCACACATTTCATTTGTTTGACCAGTTTTTGGAGACGGAATCTAATATAACGAGACGGGACTCATGCGAGGCCCCGTAAACAGAGAGAATAAATACACTTCAGACCCTTTAAGTAAATTCCATTGAAGAGAGCAAAACTTATTCCTGCAGCCACGTAATTCTGGCTCCCAATATCAAACTCAAGGATAAATTCAACAATGAATAAATGACAGCTTAAAAAACTAAAAAACACGCTTTTATTGTAGATAGACCTAAAAAATGGAAAATAAATTATAATTTTAAGAAACTAAAGAACACGCTTTTATACTGAATCGAACTAAAAAGTAAAAAAATAATTCTTAATATAGGAATAAAATGATAAACGAGAAAATTAATGTCATTGGGGTAAAAGCGTGGGCTGCAATTTCGGAATTGAAAGAAGTTAGAAACTATAACAATTGATATATTTATAGAACACCCCACGCTTTTACCCCAATGAAATGAATTTTCTCGTTCATCATTTTATTCTAAAAAAAGAATTATTTTTTTTACTTTTTAGTTCGATTCAGTATAAAAGCGTGTTCTCTTTAGTTTTTTAAAATTATAATTTATTGTGATATTTCTATCACAAATCACATCTTACGCAGGACACTGTACTTTATCTCCCCCTCGTCCACAATAAGAACGTAATTTAAGGCTCGCTGCGGTCATGATATGTGCCCAAATCATGCTAGTTAAACGCAAATGAATCCTAAAGATTCATTCCACATTTTTCGAAACCTTTAACTACATTAACTACCGGATCTTCTTTGAAATGAGCAGTGCTGAATG
>BMAO01009309.1:0-38575 GCA_019973975.1 Trichonephila clavata | reverse complement strand
CACCAGGTGGCGCTACAACAAGCAACTTCTGCCTCTTTTAATCAATCGACAAGTTGCCAACGTGGTTGCCACAAATTATGCCAACTAGGCTCTATCGCCAACATTTCGATGTTTCCATTGAATGAGTGAATGAGAGAATATTAACGTCGCATTGTTTTCAGCTACACGAGGGCTTTTGGCGACGGACCTGTAATTCTGAACATAGTCAAGTGACGAGGACGACACCTGAGCTGGCACCCCCTCTCCTAACTACCACTCCACACCACGGGAAGATGTTTGATCTCTCGACATATTTAACGTGCATCGCTCCCCTACACTGTGGGTCTTCAGTGGTAATGGGCTCGAACTCATTACACGCCAGACATGAGTCCGATACTGACCACTTGGCTACCGCGGTCACATGTTCCATTGAATCTCCATTATAATGTAAGGAACGGCGTTGTTTGCGAATTTTACAATTTTAATATAAAATAAATACTACAGAGAGTAATATTAACGTATTATACATCCAGGTATAAATTATTTACACTATTTAAAGAGTTCATTACACAAAATTTGTAACATTCTGTTACTTTTGCTGAGCAGAGATCTTAGGAAAAATGTTTTCAAAAATCAACACACAAGAGCGGAGCGTTATGGAAAAAAAATTCTTTTTATCAGCTGTTTGTTCTGAAGACTTAAATTTAACAAATATGGATTTCTTGTTCAGTTAGATATGCAAAAAGCTTTTTTTTTTGTTTAATTATTTGAGTTTCTCGTATAAGATTAACTCATCAAAAACTTTTTTATCTTTCATTCTGTATTGTTTAATTTTTCAATTCATTCTTGCGAAAAAGGTGTTAGCCATCTAGTATATAATAAACCGAAAAATAAATTATTTGGTTTCCTTCAGTTTTAATTATAATTTTATGTTTAAATTCTGAATTACCATACTCTTTAAAATTATTTTCATAATCCTATGCATTCATGTTTGTAATGATTGAATCTATCCTCATTTTCGTTAGCATAACTTTAATGCTGTTTGACATTCTATACTTATTTTTCTAATACAAAAGCTAGATTTTAGACACCCAAGTGATAAATTAATTTACTTTTTAATAAATGCATAATATAATTTATTTTATACAAAGTTAAATGAGGAATTTCTGATTTTCAATCTTAGACTTTCACGAGTGTATTATTAATATTATTATTATTATTAAGGACAAAATAGACAAATTCATAATGATAAAACTTAAATAAAAAAATAAATAAAACCAGTTTTCTTAATAAGTATTCTTTGTGACTTTCTTGATAAATCAGAAACTGAGATTAACTTTTTTAATTTAATAACTTATTCTCTTAAACTAAATTCATCGCAGACGCCAGACAGCACTAGACACGACGTTTTGTTTTTATTCAGAAACATTAATAATTTCGCAGTTTTAACGTAATTTCATTTTTCATACGACCTGAAATATGTCAGCAATTTAGACTTATATTTCCTACTATCCATGAAAAGTGATTGTAGCAAACATTTTTTATAATTCCTGATAATATGATTTATTATATGCTTCCTTTCCATCATGTACCTTTTTCATTGCAGAAAAATTAATTTTATCAAGTATGATTTGATACTTATGATTTACTTTTTTACTATTATGTATGATTTTTTTATGTATTTTCTTTAATATAATCAAGAATAGTAAAAAGTAATGTTAAAACTTTTACGTATAGTTTGATGTTAGAAAAGGCAATCACAGACTATCATATACGTATGGTCAAACGAATCTCTCAAAATGCAAGCAAATACGATAGATTAAAAAAATAGTTAAATTATCTTTCAAATTGTCAAAAATATATGTTTTCTTCTAATATGTAGTTGCTAATGGGGAAAAGATAATAGCAAGAAATAAATAATCACTAACGATTTTGATTTCCAAAAATTAAGCATTTGATTGCATTAATCTCCTCGGTTCCATTGTATCACATGTGATACAAAAGTTTAATTATTTTTTGTGAAGGCTGAACAGCAAAAATAAATTGGGACCGGTTGTATCACATGAGATACAAAATGAAATACTTCATATAATTTCCTCCTTTAGTCGACACATGGCAGTACCTGTCCATAATAGCGTTTTCTAGTAGCGTCTCTGAATCAAAACAAGATGTGTGCACGTCGTGGAAGTAAGTATTTTTTTCTTATTTATTACAAATATTAAACTATTTTTAAAATATGTTTTTTTCTTTGTATACTAGTTAACAGCAAAAAAAAGAAATTTTTAGTGAAATATTAAAGCGTAATTACTTGTGAAATTTGTTTGTATCACTTGTGATACAATGGGACCCAATCACTTATAAATATACTTTTTAAGTCAATTTTGTTTTAATTTTTAGTTATATTTTTTTGGGGGGGGGGAGATGATGAAATTATTTCTTGAGTTAAAAACTTTAGTTGAGGGTTTTTCATGATGAGCCCCCTCCAAAACACAGAAGACTTGCATTCCACATCAAGTAGATCATAATAAGGTTTGCAGCCCCGGGATCCCGGTGGTTTTTTCAAATCCCGGGATCTCGGGATTAAAATAACTAATCCCGGGATTTAATTTTTGTCTGAATTATATCTTGAAATTTTTTTTCAAAGTATTGTGAATCCGGTATTATATTTAATGTATCTTATTTACTTTTTTTGTACTGAATACGTTTAATGTCAGTTTTCTTATGTGTTGAACCATGAAGGGTTCGAGGGTGTGTATGTTAATCGTGAAATTTGATTTGTTTTCTCTTATTTCTTTTGTAACTTTCTCCCCATCGCAAGTGGGGTCAGAAAACGGACATTTCTCTCACTCTCATGATGTCCGATGTCAGCTAACTTGGACAGAGTCAATTAGAATTTTGGAAGATATCTAGTAGGGTTTCAGCCCCGGAATTCCAAAACCCGGATCCCGGTTTTTTTTTTTACTAATTCGGAAATCCCGGGATTTAATTTTTGTCTAAATTATAATTAAAAAAATTTCTCATTAAAAATTTTCCAAGAATTTAATTTTTCAAAATATTATATTTTTTTTTATGAAATATGTACTTAGAACTTTTTTGTGCAATTATAAGTGCTATAGGTAAAAAAAATATATATGCACAGCTTTCATTTCTTGTATGGGAGAACGTCACACAGATCTAAGTGGCTCACTGCAATGCTTTCACAATAATATAAGCAACATCTCAAGAATAGATTTTGCCACAGTTCCTTCTTCAATTAAATGCCGTTAATTAATAGCGGACTAGCTTGGAAGACTTTAGACACTTCAAATCCCATTGCATTACTAACAGCTCATGCAAGTGGATCTTTAATTTCAAATGACGCAACACTGGAAATTGATTCCCCTCCTGATTCAATAACTGGATCAATTTTTATACAAAAACCATTAAGTGTAGCAGAAGAACTAAATAAAGCTATCAAAGAAATATATGCATCAAAGCAGTCTATTAGATTTGAGACACTGTCATCAAAAATTCAAAAAATAAATGTCTCTTTTTTGAAAATGGAGGGAGACCTGACTACCTGAAAAGAGCATACTCCTATTTAATGACGATAATACCAACTAGTAAAGAATCCGAACGTGCATTTTCTTCGGCAGGACAATTTGTAACAAAAATAAGTAGCCGTTTCAACGATGAAACGCTGGAGGATCTGTGTTTTTATAAGCTTATTTACAAAAACATAAGAAATGAATAAATGCTTTTTTTTTTAAATTTCATTATGTACCTACTATTTTTATTTGTTTTTATTATGAATAAATTTTTTATTTGTTTCATCAAAATAATATTAAATCAATTTTTAATTATATTTTCAATTTTAGTATACAATTTCAACTATGCTAACATGTAAGTATTTTTAATAAATAGTCCAATCCTAATCCCAGGGTTTGGATAATTTAACCCCGAAATCCCGGGATTGAAAATATGACACGGGATTGCAAACCCTAGATCATAACAAAGAAGCTGGGCATATGCCTGAAATGGTTGGAGATAGGACTCATCAGTTTGTGCAGAAATGAGAAGTGCTCGGCCACAAATGTACAATGCACAGATTGCAACGTTTTTCAATGCTTTACAATTACTTGAAATGGTTTCATGGCATTTCACGAAAATAAAGAATAATGCTGAATTTATGCATCGTATGTCTTGTGTGATGAAAAACTAAGATTAAATTAATTTTTCAATCTTGCTTACTATTTAAAAAAATTTCTGATTGTAGTGTCTTGTTCCTGATGCATCACATGTGTGTGATACATCCCTCCTAGCTTCTATAAATAAATAAAAAAAAAATATTGCATATTTCTACATCAGGGTTGATCAAAACAACTATTTAAGTACCTCTTACAAAATATCAAGCTTTTATTTTTGTCTCGAGTCTGAGGAGATTAAAAGCAACTAAAATGGAAAACTTAAACTTTGATTAATGTAGCAAATGCGTGTTAAACTTTGAAGAAAACAAGAATTATACGTAGATTTTTTCTTTTATTATTGCATATTATATGAAACACCATATGTGGTCATTAATAAAATATTTTTGGTGTGTGTGTGTTTTTAAAACCACCCGATCGGCAATCTCAGATAAAGATCTACGAAATTTATCGTGGCAAGTGGTTAGTTAACATCCGCGTTAGCCGCATCTTTGAAATCCATACAGGTGACAATACATTTTGACTCCTTATTTCACTCCAATTTTAAGGGAGGATATCCGGTGGCCTCTCATCTCTCTTCTCCTTCCGCCACTTTTCAAGAGGACTGTAGGCTTGACGAATATTTAGAGTGCTGTGACGTAGTCACAAAAGAGAAATCGCCCCTATTCATTATATGCTCGACAGCTGAGGAACACGTGGCTTTGGCTGCATTGTGCTGTGTTGGACAGCTGGACTGTCGGCGACGGTGTGACTGGCAAACACTATGGGCTGGGCATCACTGCATAATTTTCCATTCATAGGCAGTGATTGTCCGTCTTGAAAGGCTGACGCCTCCGCAGAAGTCGGCGAGATGTTTCAAGTGCCAGATGTAAGCCATGCCCTTGTCTCCGAGGACCTTTGAGAGGGGCCGGAACTTTTGTTATCTCTGCACGAATGGAGAACGTGTAAGACCGTGGTGCCGGGTGCAAAACCTTGAGGCTAGCCAATGGGGGTTGATGAGGGGCGTGGAGTGGACCCGCCCCTAGATTTTAAAAGAGTGGGCCCAAGGAAAAGAAAGGACTCCGGATAGACTCCCACGATAGATTCCCGAAACAGAATTCTGCGACGAAGGGAAAAGTGCAATCGCTCCCGATCGACTCCGACGATAGACCTCCGAGACGGAATCGATGGATATAGGAAGAAAGCGCGAGGTGAGGGCCTCCCGATCTAATCCCGACGATAGGTTCCCAAGACAAAACCCGATGGACTAGGGTGATTGACTCCTGAGGCAGTATCCGACGGACGAGCAAAAAAGACGCGAGGAGTGTACACCCATGCAGACATCAATGCAACAAAATACAACTGGCTAAATAGATTTAACACCTGTAACTGATTTCATTTTCTCTTCCCAGTGATCTTCTGAATGTTGTACCTCAAATAAACAGTTGATTAGATCACCGTAAAAAATATTCTTTAATAATTAGCTTGGCGTCCACCTGCAGCCAAGTTCCACTACGTCACAGTGCCCTTATGCCACCCTGGCGCTATATATATACACACAAATATGTATGCCTTCTCCAGGATTTGAACCCAGGCCCTACCACACAGCAGTCAGCGTCACTAATCACTTTTCCATCTGTGTGAGTGTTTCCATCTTTGTTTATAAAAGTAGAATAAATCTTCATTATTAAGATGCGTGACTATTCAAACAGACCTTCACGCACACTTTATAGTAATTGTTCATGCCTTTTATGAGGTAATGAATATTCGCAGATGATAGCAATGGTACTGCTCAAACTTCATTAGGGCAGTTTCCAACTCTCTTAGAATGATCGGGGTTGGGGAAATAATTGTGCATAAAAAATATCCCAAAAATTTTCAATGGGATTAGAGTTTGGATAAAACCAGCAATTCCTTAAGAAAAAACTCCTCACCCTAGAGATACTCTTTATTGATGTGAACAGACTTTATCTTCCTTCAGAAAATAGAATTAACTGCTGCTGTGTGAAATTTTATCCCAATACTGTGCAGCCATCATATAATTGCATTTAAGATATACAACTCAGTGCAATATCCCTTTGAAATTCCACAGACCACATCATACCACCTCTGAATGTATGCTGTTTTACAGTGTTCTTGATAAATTTCCTGTGATTTGTTGTCTCCAAATCCTTACACTTTTATTATCTAATTCGATTTAAAATGTAGTTGCTCTATTTTCGAATAGGTTTACGAAACCAATTTAAACTTGAATCCTCTAAATTTGGTGGAAAACCACAAATACATTACAGTTAGAAATAAAATCCCTTCATGTACAGACTTCAGCATACAGTACTGGACAATATTGTTTAACGAAGTGACGTTACAACCAGAGGTGCAACAGTTGTAGAGTGAGAGTTATATTCATATACGCATCGCACTATAAAGCAACACGAAGGCTATTGGTGACGGACCTCGTAATTTTTAAATTCGGTCAAGTGACGAAGACTACACCTGAGCTGGCACCCCCTATTCAAACTTCCACACCACCACGTCAACTGAAGTACTTTGAGCCAAGACAGATTTAACGTACGTCAGCTTCCTCTAAACGGCGGGATTTCAGTAGTACCAGGACTCGGACTCATGACATGCCAGCCAAAAGATTGTGACCATTAACATCAGGCTTCCATGGTCACTATCAACAGTTGTGAAAGTCATTCCTCGATTCTTCATGCCCTCTAGCAACATACCGTTCATCACAGGGAGAGGTAACCCGTAGATGGAAAGGTAAAAGTCTGTATAAATGTCTTATTTATTTGGAATTTTTTCATAATTGTGAAATTCCGCAGTTACTAATGCCAAAGGAACGAGTGACAGTGTTTATTAACTTACTTTACTTTAATTCGTCCGACAACACCACAGCTCGCACTAACAGCCACATTCATTTTCAACATTCAAAAACAATCTTATGAAACCTAATAAGCACTTTGTATCCGTATTTAAAGGCCGTCCTCAAACCCTTCAAAATACTAACGTCTTCAACAACTGATTCATATTGAAACACGCTGTGCATGTTGTTTTCTCTGTACAGCAATAATCTTGTGGAACCGAATTCAACCAAAAGAATGATCAAAAAGTGAGGTTTTTAGCAAACTCCTTCATATTCCAAAATGGTTACGAGATAGAGCTGTGGCCGATTTTCTACCACTGGCCACAACTGCCTATCCAAGTATCTAAACATGATAGGCATTGCCCGGAGTCCCCTTTGTAAACTGTGAGACTCCAATGAAGAAATGGACGCCATTTAATTTGCACGCTGCTGTGCACTCAGCTCTGAATCCATGTGGATCAGATATTGGGAGGCTAGACAAAATGTGTGATTTATAGACTATACTGTGTGTGTGTGTGTGTGTGTGGGTGTGTGTGTGTGTGTGTGTGTGTGTGTGTGTGTGTGTGGTGTGTGTGTGTGTGTGTGTGTGTGTGTGTGTGTGTGTGTGTTGTGTGTGTTGTTTTTTTGTGTGTGTGTGTGTGTGTGTGTGTGTGTGTGTGTGTGTGTGTGTGTGGTGGTGTGTGTGTGGACTATTTTTTCCTTATTTTATTTACTTTATTTCTGTTTCTGCTTTTTTGTTAATATTCTCTGTTTTTCATTCTGTTCGCAGTTGTCGTTGTCTTGTAATTCGCCATTGGGAAAAAAATATTTTAATTTTAAAGGCAAAGTTCGCTTCTAAGCCTGAACTCGAAAAATAAGATTTTGACAACCCTGGAAGATTTGGCTAGGGTTACCAGATTGACAACTTTATAGCTCTGGGCATAAAATACGATATCGCAAAGGAACCATGTAGAAGTCTCTGATTTCACCATTTTGAAAATTTCAATGAAAGAACCTTTAGGGAAAATGTCGAGTCAGTTCTAAATAGAGTTCAGCCATGTGTGTTGACTGCGATAAGTGAAAAGATACTTTCCCTGTCTAAGTTCCTGCAAGTGGACCCGCTTAGAGCAGCGAAACCTGCGGTCATCGGGTAGCATGTGGCTCACCGGACCTTTCTGAGTGTCCCAGTCATGGCATACATTAAAAATTTCGCGAGAAATTCTAGCAACCAAGCAATCACACATATCAATTTTGCCATCGATGCTATACTAGTACGAATTGCGAGATAATTTTTTTTCTCTTGGTAATTGCAACGGCTAGCGGTAACAAATAATAATGGAGTAGCGACCATTTTTTCGGTGAAACTAATTTTTTTGTTAATCCTTATACCTTCCAAGTGAAAAATATCTAAAAAAAATATATGTTATTTCAAGACGATTGAGATCTTAACGAAATAGACCGTTAAAAACGAGCGTTAAAAAATGCGTAAAATTTATTTTTTGTGAGTTGGGTTTGATAGAGATTAATATGGTTTTAAAATATAATCCAAAATTATGAATTTTAATATTTCGATCAATTTTCCGTATTTTAGATGTTTTTAATGTTATAGTGCCCCTCTCGACCGTATAAATCCTAATAATGCGGCCCGCGAGAAATAGTTGTTATATGTATGTGGACTGGTATGTGAATCTGCATCTTTTATTGGTCAACCGATTGTCAAAACGAGTAGTTTTTTCTGTACTTTTTCGTTTCGCCGGCACAGGTGAATAAGTCGCCAAAAGCAATACTACCAATACCAAACGAAATAATCCCGCTGGTAACCTTTTACCACCACATTATCTACGCAATTTGCTGTTTTTCTTATTAGTGATGTATTTTTCATAATACATAAAAATGGATAAAAAAAATCCAATGAGAACTAACATTTCTCCCCATTTTTTTATGCGCATATTGTATGTTGTTGCCAATATAGCCTTCTTAGCAAGATTTGCCCGGCGTATCGGCAAAGTACGTTTTTTCCACATTTCTGATAGAAATTTACTCTATTTTTCTCTCTAAAACTTTTAGTTTGTAAAATAGCATGTTTAAATAACAATTATTATGGTTCTTACGTATGTTACCGTCGACCAATTTCGCAAAATTACAAAAATTCGCCAACTGAAAAAATGTCGCCAAATGCTACCCTCGTTACTACTGAGTTCGAATATGCGTGGGAAATGTTTTCTGCTATTGGCGGCATATCATGGTATTTAGCGATGAAATTGGTCAATGATATAGTACGAAAAACCCTTATTATTTAATTCTCTGTCTTAAAAGTTTGGTATCAGATTCTTGGATGCTTACAATCAGACCAAGAAAGAGCCTGACTGTTGGACTCTCTATAGCAAATGAGTAACTTATTTTGTATAGTTTTGCTTGAAGTGTTGAGCTGCTGAAAGTAAGTTGAAAAGAGATGAAACGAGGAGAGCGAGTTGATTGAAAAGTTGTGTGACGGTTTTGTGGAAAATAGTTTAAAAACAATACATGTACATAAACGTTAGATGTTTTATAAAACTTCTGGCTTTCTGTTCCTATGAGAGCCTTTCGCAAAATCAAATAACAATTAGGGATCTAAAAAAACCATACCGACTAATTAAATTTTCCTCTCAAATTCTGCGGAATATAAATTATCTATAAATAATGTGCTTCTAAATAAGTTTTTAATACCTTTCTCTCTTAAGTAATAAATATTGCATCCACTAACAAACATACCAGTACTTTTCTTGTGAGGTTTTTGCAATGTTCGACAGACTTTGATCCCTAAAACTACAAATTATTCCTTCGTAACTAAGTAACACGTTACAAAATCTTATAACAACTCTAATAATCTTACTGTAATTATTTGTTACTCAACAGAAAACCCAAGTTAATTTCTGCACAAAATATCAGAAATAACGAACAAACTAATTACTATTTATTCAGTCGCGATATTTCAAGCCTAAGTTTAAGCAAGCGTGCAAAGAATCCGAAATTAAACTAGCATCCAAGTTCAAACTGCGTGTTCCCGTTTCTATTCATTGGCTCTATCGGACTGTGAGTTTGTATCGGAACCGTTCTGTGACATTATCGGAAATGTCTTGTTGCGAAACCGCTCGTTTGTAATTGAGTTCGGCGTTAAAGATTGATTTTCTCCTATCTCTCTCTGGTCCCTTGCATTCATTGTGAGGATAAATAGAAACTAAATTCAGCGTGAATAAGCGATAAGAATCCACGCCAACGGATGGGAACAATGCAAAGAGATGGGAACAATGGAAGCCAAGAATGCCAAAATGGATACGAATGATTTAGCGTAATGTTGTGTGTGTTCGTTTTACATTAAGAACTAACGCATTATAAGATATCTTTTTTTTTATTTTTAGTTTTTAGTTTTTTGCTCTTCACTTCGCTTCATTGCGCTTCCATCTCTTCACTTTTTGGTCATTTTCATCTCTTCTTTTTCAACAAGCACTGCTCATGTCAACGTTCCAAAAACGAAACGATAATATACCATAAAGCTAATAGGTTCTTTCCTATTTAGCTTGCTTGGAAATGTTGGATAATGAGAAAAGGGAGTGGATTATTTTTTTCCAGCTATTCCTTGTACAAAGGCAGATATGCCAAATTGAAATTTCTGTCATTACGGTGATTTTAAATAGATTGAATGTTTATTAAGAGGACTACTGTGAAGTCAAGCATTTTTTTTTATTTGAAGAGTATTTCGGAATACAACATCGTTATTATTATAGATGAAAGAATTTAAATTATTCATCGTGTAATTTAAGAAAAATGGTGCAAAAAAGTTAAAATGATGATCATGTTATGTTGAGAGTACTTCAAACTCAAACAGTATAGGAAAGAACATTTTTTTCACTCAATGCGTTCAAATTAGTGTTTTTAACTTAATTTTCTACAAAGTATTTTTCCAGTCGGGATTTTTATTGATTTCTTAAGACTATAAGAGAGAGAGAGGAGAGAAAGGAGAGTAGCAATTTCTTTTGTATTTCGGCACTCAATTGCTTACAAAAAGAAATTTTTCAGTAAAATGTTTCAAGAATTCTGTGTAAAATTTTTGAGGAAAAATTGCGTAAATACACTTTGTTACAAAAAATATATGCACCCAGAAGGAAATGAACTACTATCACGTAACTTATCAAGTATGTAGTGTATGAGGAGACTAGCAAATGATTACAAATTCAGAAAAACATATTGTTTTGTTCAGAAGATATGGTATGAAAAAGGTTACTAAGCAGCAGGTTATAAATCCAGCAGCTGTACAACACGACGGGACATCGAATAAAGGAGGTCATCTAAGACCTTCAACGGAAGATCATGCCATAGTCTTTGCAAATGGGCAGTTAACTCACTAATAATTCGGGGTGGCTGCAGTCGCCTTTCAAGCACATTCCAGACGTGATCTATTGGAGAAAATGTTTAGTGACCTGACAAGCCATGAGAGTGCAAGGAAATATTTGGAGAGTTACCGTAGTATATGTACGAGCATTGTCTTACAGATAAATGGCACCAAGAGACTTGTTAGAATAGACAGTTAGAAATAGGCAACGGGCATTAAAATCTCGTTCACGCAACTGCGTGCGATCAAACTGCGTTGAAGAGCCTGTGACCCAAAAAATCACTCCCCACACTGTCACACCTTGTGTTATCGCTGTATGTCTCTCAGCAACAAATGCTGGATCGGACCGGTTTTCGAATGACCTGCACTCTTGGGGAGGCCTCCACACAAGTTTGCACTGATAATTATCGAGACTGAGTCGGGATTCATCGTAAGTTCCAGTCGGTTGCACTCTAGTTCATCAAAAGTCGGTAAAAATCCAATCAACACTATTTATGATGTGGAGTCTTAATGGTCGTCAGGGCCTAATACCTGCGTCGGCCAGTTACCTTCGAATGATTTTCCTCAATACCACCGGATGTCTGGAAGATGGTAAATCGCATCGAACCTATGCTAGAGATGTTGTTGGTGTGAACGTGGACGCTCTAGTGATTGGGCGATCATATCACGGATTTGTGTTCCTGGAACGCCATGACAATCCACTACGATAAACCACCCCATCCATAATCCATTATTGCCAACCCCAAACAATTACCATATCACTCCGACAGAGGTGGCGACCGATACGCCAATTCAACCAACCTGCTTCTGTGCCTCACGCCGCCTTTTAAAGTCCGAAAATTGTTTGTATTGTCATCGGTAGCGTCTCCAAGGTATCTCTAGTCACTATACCATCCATACAAGTCGACAGATTTGTTTAAATTAATTTGAAGACTTTAAAAGCATGATTGCAGAATCAATGATGCTTTTGAACTCTCCCAGCTTCTCCTCTCATATGCACATAACACACTTACCCTTCTCTTATCGGCGTCAAAATTTTCTTACCAGACTACATTCCTGCCAAGTTTCATGATAGTAGCTCAATTTCTCTTCTGAGTGCAGATATATTTTTACGACAGAGTTTATAAGTATTAAGGCATTTATGCATAAAAACTATGTAGAAATCAAAAGTAAAATGTTTTGTGAATACTCGTAACAAAAAAAGTTCTAATTATGAAACAGAATTCTATTTATTGAAATTTTTGTGAGCTTTAAATCACAAATATGTGCGTAAAAATCATGATAAATAGAAAGAAAATTGGCTCTGATAAACTAAAAATGCCTTGTTAAGAAATAAATGAGAATAAAACGTATACATTTCTGATATAATGTTAAAAAAATTAAATTTAGGTAC
The DNA here is from genome assembly GCA_019973975.1 of Trichonephila clavata. Lineage (NCBI taxonomy): Eukaryota > Metazoa > Arthropoda > Arachnida > Araneae > Nephilidae > Trichonephila > Trichonephila clavata. The sequence goes on along the minus strand of BMAO01009309.1, from coordinate 25,823 downwards.
TTCTAAGAGTGAAATGGCCGGAGTAGTCAAGCGTTCTGTAACCATGGGCTATTTTACGAGGTCTGTCCTCTCCAACGCTGGTCATCTTCCGTCCAGCCAAAAGTTGGCACTTTAAGCTAGAACAACGCCTCTATACAAGGAAACGTCACTATCGAATAATATATAAATAGTCAAGATAGAGTAGAGATGATTTTTGATGATAGTGGAAGATTATAGATTATTAAGGATGATATCGCCACATTGATTCCTGCCAACGCCATATTTTCGTATTTATTCTTACAATCTCAGATTACGAGGCTTTTAATCCCGTAACTGCCGATTAGAAGTTACACAATTATCTCGGCAGTACCGCCGTTTTTCATATAGACGAGCGTATGAGGTGTATTGGAGGGAAAAGAAAAGGCATAGATAAGCAAATTTTACTCTGAAATAAATAAATCCTAGACAAACATATATTGTCAAGGTCATTTTATTGCATTCCAAAGCCTTCGCAATAGTTTTACGGATAGTAGCGCGAAGAAAAGAATCACATTTAAAAGATGTATATATACATCCGGGGCATTTAATGCATTGGTAGTTCGAGACGTATATATAAGCCAGCTGCAGTTACTGTTTAGTCCGAAGTGTTGCATCTCGTTCACAAAAGTACAAAATTGATTCATACCCTTTTGTTTGTCTTGTCTGCGTATCGCGTAGTGATTTCTAGTGTGTCTAACTTAAAAAAAGTTGAATTATTGAACATTCTTCTTAGTAATCATTTCGATTTTTTTGATCAATGGTTTTTCCACCTTCGTTCGTTATTAAGATTTCGGATCCTCCCGAAATCTTAATAATGAGCGAAATCTTCACCTCAAGAAGTATAGGTATAGCGAAAGGTCGTGGTCACGAATTCATGGTCGGCGCTGAAGAATCGAGGTTTTGTGTCCTAGTGCTACTGAAGACCAACCCTAAACCTGTTGGTGAACCCTAAATCTGTTGAGGCTAATATTTTGTACATTGTCGTGATGTGAAAGTATGAAAAGAGGACCCCAGTTCAGACAGGGACGTTTTAAGGCATTGGCCAACAGGGCCTCGGTCTCGATGGAGGCCTCGTCTCATTCACGACTCAGCCTTCATAAGATTATAATTCGAATAATCTTTACGGTCAAATGTTATTTCCGGTTCTTTCTCCGAAAAACTATGAATTTTGGACTATATGTCAACTGGTAACAGTAGCACGAATACATCATTGTGTGATGACCGTTGTCCATGTGTAGGCCTAGGCTTACCACCATGGACCATCATTACTCATTTAATCAAAAGGCTGCCTGTAGAGCTGGTTTGTGCAATCGTAATTCATGCGCATTTATTTGTTTCAGGTAACTGTTGTGTACGAGTATTTGCCAATGTATATATATATTATGTACTGTTGACTTTTAAGAGCTAATAGGTGGGGTCTACATTTGAGTAAGGGCCCAGGGCTTCAAAAGGTCTTAAGACATCCCTGAATCCATGTTCCTTTTCACCACTGTATCGAGATTCAATGTTGCGTAATCCATAGCCAATAGCCTTCATGCAGCTTCAAAGTGCTAAGTTAATAAAAATAAAATAAATAAAAATCCGGAAGTAGACATTCCACTTAGCTATTTGCTTGGACAGTGTATTATGATTGTCTTTCTTTTCAGAAGTTTTATTTGAATCATTGTGACAGATGATTTTCGAAATCAAAAACTTAATCCCAGATATATTTAGAGAGTGAGGGAAAAGATCTTCCCCTGCAATCTGACCATAGGCTGGTTGAAAACTTAGAAATATTATAGGACTGGAAAAAATTAAAAGTTTCATTTATTTATTTTTGTGAGTCATGAAATTAAATTTTCAAATTAAATGTGTTTTAAAATAAAACTGTTATATTAGTTTAATTTCTTTCTTATATCCTTTGCTTTTACAATGACAAAAAAATAATATGTTTTTTATTATTGCTTGTATTTTTACTTTTAATACCTTTTGCTTTCAGAATGTTAAATGGTATCATTACCAAACAAATTTATTGCTTTGTTTTTCATTGAACAGTTCTATGTAAAAAAAAAAACCCCCTTTAAAGAATAAAATTCTTCTTAGCTTATTACTCTTTTTTATTTGGCTGTTTTCCTTTTTTTTCCATTTGGATTCGTTGGTTGCTAATAGATACGAAATCAACAGTTGGATAATAACACTAATACAAAATTACGGATAATTACACCACCACCAAAAGAAATCCATTTGCATATGGATTCCGCTTTTTACTTTAAATGCAAATAAATTTATGTATTTTCATTACTTTTGTATGCATAGCAGTGTTAATAGCTGTAAAATATATTAATGTAAAAAATATATGTGTATTTTAAGATAAAAACAGAAAAAAATGTTCAATTTAAATTAAAGGTAAAATTACATCATTTATTAGGCTTATTTACTAACTGAAATTGACATAATAATTATTTGAAAGCGGTTCTTTCTTCATATAGCTGAAATATATAATTTGACTATCGATTAGGAAACTCATTACACATACATGTACATCGACTGAGGCACGGAACACCAAATTAAAAAGGTTAGACAAGAAAAGTCAGAATGGAATGTTTATTAATTTCAAGTCAAATAAATACTGTAATTATACTTTTATAAGAAAAAGAGTAAAATGAATCATGTCAAACGTAATGCCATAAAATTTTTATTTGGCAGGCTGTGATTTGAAAAATTGGGTACTAAATTCATTTAATTATGTAGATATATTTTATATCATTTGCGTTTTATAAGAATAATAATTTAACGAATAATTTTCTACTGAATTAATTTTTAAAAGAATCTTGCTCTTTATTTAACCCTTATACTTTTTATAATAATTTTACATTAGGACTCTAAATTACTAGTAGACATGCTGCAACTGCATATGGATCAAATTCAAATTCCTTTATATTGCCATACATGTCTCCAGTATAGTGAGAGTTTTTATAACATGAGATTGCATAATTTTAAGAAACCGAATAAATATTGTTTTATTACAAAAAATTTTTATTGTTTTATTTTTCATAATATGACCCTTGAGATTTTCCTCTTATTTTGCAACATGTGTGTGTGTGTGTGTGTGGTGTGTGTGTGTGGGGGGGGTGGTGTGTGTGTGGTGTGTGTGTGTGTGTGATTTATAACCTTTTAAGTCCCTTAACCCTTTAAGCGGTTTGCCCGTTCAACGTACATGCTACCGAAAACTAGCCGTAACTGGTTTGCCATTATGCTACACTGGCACTGAAATTTTCTTTCTTTTTTTGTGATTTGCGCTTATTTTTATTTCTTATGATGTATTGTTTAATGCTAGCATTTTGAAAAGGTAATGTCAAGGCAACAAAGGCAGTTTGTCTATGGTACTGAAATGCTTTTAGTCCAGCATTTTTTGTGAAGAAAAAGGGAATTAGCATGGTGTCTAGTTACGAACAATAAAAAATATGCCTTTTTGAGGCGTTTTGGGTTAAATAAAATGACCACTTAAAAGGTTAATCTTAATGACGTTGCCTTAGAACAACGCAGTATAAGATAGTTTATTGACTACTAATAGTGAATCTCATTTTCAACCAAATGTTGAGAATGATTCCTGCTATTCATTCATGGTGTCTTCATATTTCCTGCTCGAGCCACTTATAAGCTTTCACCTCAATTACATACAACTAAGTGTCCATTATTCTACAATGCTGACCATTAAAGTTGCAACATCCTGAAGGAAACCAAATATAAAACATTACTTATTTTTCGTATACAGCGTAGTAGGAAGGAAACATAATTTAATTTGTAGATAGTTTGGGAATATACAGGATCCACATAATTACAGCTGCCGCGTCTGACAGCCAAAGTGGCTCTAACCCTGTTGGGTAAAGAGTCAAACTTGGCTTGGATGACAAAAACTGGCAAGTCATTTCTTGCCATATTTTATCAATCGTACTGAATGGAGGTGGAGGTCTATCCACAGCAATCTATTATCAGACGCATTAAATGGGCAAAATACCTAGGTAACGTGTTAGCCAGAGCTACAGTCGTACACTCTTTGTACAGAGTTAGGTCAAGACACAATGAACAATCTGTAGTTTTGCGTTATCAATATGGTATCTCCAAGGCCTCGAAGTGTTCCATGTGTCTAATGCCTGTCTATATCACCACATCAAATGAAGAGGCTGCATGACGATATGACTGCGGGCATTCTCTTCGGCGCTTCAAGACTCGAATACGTCTTTCATGATACTACATACAAAGCCGATATTCATCTGAAAAGGCGGCATGGTGCCACTTGTGTATAAAGTTTGACTTTGGTTCGTTGGGTCACTTTCAATGTTCCTCCCTATTCTTCATTGTCAAGGGAAGCCGCAGTAATAAATGACATGCAAACGGTCTGTTCTACTCCAGATGTTGTCGCAGTGTCCTGGCGGATACTTGTGCCGCAGGCAAACCCACTTCTTGATTCAGGTCCATGATGTTGATATATGATCCTACAAGACCGACCTAATAACATGTCTGCCCTTCCATAGAATAGAGGCGGGGTGCTGTTGAGATCTTGAATGGGGTTCAATATGACACTCCTGAACCCAACGAGTCCATATTCGCATGAAAGTCGTTGGATTCACACCAATGCAAGTTAAAATAATATGAAACAAAAACTGCACTCTAGATGGGCCACAATCCTGCCGTTATCAAATGCTGGTAAATACTTACACAACTGGTTCTCTATATCATGATCTTTTCACAAACAATCAACATTCAAAAGCTATTTCCGAATGAGATAACCACTGCGTGATTTTCTTTTAATTTTTGAGACCCTCCTGCGTCGTTAGATTGCATTTTAATGCCAATTATTTGCCTATAATTTCATCTTTTCAGATGAATAGGACCTTTGTATCTATTCTCTCTCGTGGTGTTACCATTTTATTGTACACTAGTATATGTGACGATGCTTCTTTTTGGTCAGACTCTTCTTCACAGAAAAAGAGTTGTGTGCATACTTACCGTACATACTAATAAAAGGGATTGTTTTTGTTTTGTAGTTTGATTATCAGGATTTAATTCTAATGAACAAAAATTATCATTGTTGAGTTATTGATTTCAATTAACTTGTTTTTATAGTAAATAAATATTACATTATATTAGAACTGACAAGTTTTTCTCATATCCATTTTCAATGCAAACGTATATATAACCTTCTTGAGAAAATATAGTTTAAAATTAGAAATAATTTATAAAGCTTTTACTAAGGACTAGTTTTATAAAAAGATAGCTGTTTGTAACTTTCTTTAATTGCTTGCAATACACATAAAAGACACAACAGGAAAGTAAATGATGTTTTATTCGTGCACATGGCATTGAATATTTTTATTACACATACAAAGTGTGAAAATTAAGTTCCCGGACTGTGCATGCCCTAGCCGTTAGGCTTGATGTGAAGGAGTGGGAATGGAATATAGTTGACCTAGATCCTTCTGGGAGTGGTGGCACATTATTCCCCATTCCTCTATCTAGTGCAATTTGTTTTTTTATCCTTGTTTGAGTAAGACGTTGTAGTGTCGAAGCACCCGCGATCATGATAAACTTAAAAATCAAACTGTGCACATACATTCGAAATTCCTCGTGAAACAAAAAAAAACCAACTTAATGTCTTAAATTGTCTGCTTAATATATCTGCATATTTCACGTGATCAAATTTTGTAGTGGTATAAACGATTTTTCTTAAGGTTGAAGATGGTAAACTTTATGGTCGACTTGTGTCCTCAAGAACTTATGAAAACTTAAAAAATTAATGAAATCGTTGCCAAAAGACCAACGTTTGAGTATTCGGATTATGTCAGATATTACAAATTTGCCCGAAAATGTGTATATGGTGAAAGTTTGTGCAAATCTGGTACCGAAACACTTGATCAAGACAACGCCCCGGTGCACATTGCGCTCTCTGTGAAACAGTTCTCGGCGGACAAGCACCTTACTGTGCTCAAGCATCCACCGTACTTGCAAGATCTCTAAAATGCTGTTTCTTAAAATGAAAAGGGCATTGAAGGGAACACATTTTGAATCTGCTGATGAGGTGAAGGCAAAAAGGCAGACTTACTGAAGATGGTGACACCTAATGAGCCACAGCACTGCTTTGATTGGTGGAAAACTTGTATGGGGCAGCTACATATGGATAGAAAGGGTATGTTTAAGGGGATTAAAAGGTATTTGTACGTTGTCTTCAATAAAGCTTATTTTTAAGACTAATCCGGTTATTTAATTTTTGTAGGATGTATACTAATGATATGTTGGCTTCGTATGTCTTCATTGCTGTTCACGATTCATAATCTATGTACTCAGTAAATCAAAATTAATATTCAGATCTTAGTACGTATACTTATTTGCCTCCTCGCTATTCTCATGAATATTTGCAATTGGAAGTGACATTATGTGTGTGTTCATTTTTAAATCAACATGTTTCTCTGATATATAACGCGCATGCGATATAATAATCTATTTTTTAGCCAGCTCACTAAATAAGTATTTTTTAGTAGAGATCTTGTGTACAGACAACTGTACACTCGCAAGACATTACCGAGAATAAAACATAAATACTATTATTATCCATTTTCCGTAATGAAATTATCCCATGCTTTTTGTTATTAATCTGAGTAAAGTGGAGACAGCATTCTTGTAGCTCTCATCTTATGTTATCAAGAGTAAGCGTGGATGAGCCATAAGAAACCTATTTTGAGATCATAAGAGAGAGTAAAGTTTCAGTTCAAAGAGCTGAAGATTTTGTCACATTCTGAGCCTTCTAACTCGTTTTTTTTAAAAGAAATTAAATGGAAAAAAAAACATTTTCAACAAACCATCAATCATGTTCTAAAAAACATGTAAAGGTTTCTTTTTTTTAATAGAAAATATCGCCAATGAAAGAAACTGTGGAACAAAAAAAATGTGTTTTACTGAGAATCATAGACTATTGTTTTGGAATACTCGAACGTTGTATGTTTTATGGTATTGGGGAATATATATAATTATAAAATACTGTTGACTCTTGAAAATCCAATGACGTAAAATTGGTCATTTAGAAGTTTAATTATTCATCGGAAGCCAGAAAAATAGGGTTGTACTATAAATAATATACCATAAAATCCAGCACATGACATGCATTTACATTTTCAAGCTGCAGTTTTTTAGTATATTCACCATGTAACACGCATCTCCTTTTTTTGCGAAGAAAGTTGAAGTGTATAACTGCAATGCTCTTATGTCTTGAAGTCATTTATTTGAGGTGTTATCCCAGGCTTTGGAAAAAATACGAGTAATATACTTCTAGAAATACAACTCTTAAAGTTCATAATGTCTGTCATTTCTTTTAAATAAACAGTACTTGCGATATATGTAGAAAAGTCTAGTTTTTTATATCTATCTCTTTTTTTATATTTTATTTTTTTATTTATTTATTTATTTCATTTTTAAAGATATCCTTTTTAAGCCGGCTGGGTGGCGTGATTGATTTGTCACTGGCCTTCTTCATCCGACGTTACGGGTTCGACCCCGGACCAAGTCGTTGGATTTTCATGAGGCAGAAAATAGAAAGTGGCCATGTCGTATGATTATACGGCATGTAAAAAATCCCTCGAGTGCCTGTTTGGCTTTGGTGCTCTCGGCAAAATTAAAAATTCCCTCCCTCTGGGGTAGAAACTGGATGTTAAAATAACTTGCGGTAATTGGTATCGCACTAAAAAAATACCAACTCCTAGGTTATGTAAAGGTATGCAAAGGTTAAATACTAATGAGCAGCCCCATTGGAAAACAAGATATTCTTTTTACATCCGGGGTTAAACGCGCACCCATGGATTTCGATTTTATTGTTTGTGTTGAAAGGGCGCGTTATACGCCGCATTTTACGGGACCTAGAAAAACATATATTTAAATTAAATAGAGTAAAGTTTGTATTTTAATTTTTCGATAAGTGCACATAAATCAATTGTATTATAGATTGAGTTGTTATTTAATATAGCCTTAAATATACTTATTAACTCCTATTTTACGAATATAATAGATTATTTGTATTACAAATAAATTTCATCCAGTAAAATTTAATAAATTAAGTGTAATCAAAAATGTAATGGGCCTCGCAACTTCAAATAAAGACAATCTTTCATCTGAAGCGAGATGCATGTTAAATAAATCCAAATCAAGTTCTAAATTAGGCCTAGTACAGATTTTAAGAGTTGGGTCACCATCAATCCATGTTTCAAAATTACGATGCTTATTGGATGTGTTCAGCATAAATAGGATAGAGGAAATGATCAATAACATAAAGTACCAATATTCTAAAATATTCTTAAATTGTAAATCTTTCTGCAAAATCAAATTAAAGTGTGTACTATGTACTTTTTGTTTCATTCTGCTTTATCTATAACGTTTTGAAACAGAGATAATATTGGCAAATTTTCAACAATATCTTATAAACGCGAAAATAATTGAAAATTTTCAAATCGTTTTCCCTTATTTAATCTGTATTATTCGTAATGGTATATCAAAATGCATAAAAGTCCTTAAAAAAGAGACACCTATCCCTGTTTTTTTTTCTAAAATTTATTTAAAAAATTCAATTGCACTGAAGGATTTTTTTCCCTGTCAACGATAATGAATCGTTGGTCTTTTATATCCCTAAAAACTGCCGTGTCCCGGCGGACGCAGGTATTGGAAGGTTCGAGTAAAGATCAGCCCTTTTAATAACTAACACATTTTTTTACTAATTCCCTTAATATCGTTAAACAACTTAAGGGAGATCACTAAACCCGAGGAGCACAATCAATTTTAATTAAAATATAATAAAAATAAGAACACTTATCTTATTCCTTGAGCGCTCTTCTCTTCAATACTTGAATAATACTTCCACTTGACTTAACTATACGCAATGTTATTCCTCTATCAAATTTTCAACCATCACCGTGCCTACTCTACGACTAACACTTAAATAGAAATTCTAATATACATAAACCAAGTCTTCTTTACAGAAAGCTGTTATCAACTGAAATAGCAGTTAAAAATATCATTTTACCCAAGAGAATTAGTGAAAACGTTGATAGACCCATTACACGATGATGAGTGGTTATAAATAGAAAATGTCCTTGAATCGTCGTAGATGGTCATAATGAATGCCTATTTAATTCATTAACACTCTCTACCTCTCAAACGGTTATACGTGTCCTCAAAAATCCTAAATCTGGAAATAATTTCATATTTCGAAAGTTTTTCTTATCGCAGTATCATGATAATAACAAATGATTGAAAAAAGGATTCTATTATCCTACATACAATATAATTATAGTCAATGTCAACTTAAGGCTACACAGTACCCTACAAACTTTAAGACTACATGGTACTCAATAAATCATCAAACTACTGAAATTTTATTTGCTTATATGGTACCTCGAATCATTATAAACATGCCTGCAAAATTTCAAAGCTTTGCCTGTATTTTTTATTAAATTATAGAACAATTTTTGATGTTGGACGCAGACTAAACAAAACTGACACGCACACTTTTCAGATTATCTGCTAGAAAAGCGCCTGATAAAAAATGAATTGATTAGTTTTCTACCGCGCACAAATGAAACGAACATTATATATGCAGTAACAAATCATTTCAAGAAAGAATTATGAAATTTATGCAAAAATTCTAGTTTCTGTATTGTTTATTGAAGAGCAAATGGATTTGGTCAAGATTTAAAAAGTTGTGTGGGCTTTTTATAATAGTATTTGAATTAAATTAAAACTTCACAGAATGGATTCTCCCAAAGAACAAATACAAAATCTCATTTTAATAACTCAGATAATTAAAAATCTAATTCGTAAGAATAGAAAAACTTTCCCATTTTTATATATTTGTTTTCGGTGACATATCTATATCCCATGTATGTGAAATTCAAAAAAATTATTATTAAAATATGTAAGATATTTGTTTACACAAAGGCACAGATGCAATTCTTCGATTTTGATATATTTTATCTATAAATTGTTATTTGATTTTGCTTTCATTCGTGCACACAATATTTAACATGAGAAGTCTTTTAAAATCATGGAAATAAAAAAATAAAGGCATAAACATCTTTTGTACATGTTGTGCATTACCTAAGTTGTAAAATTAACCATGTGAAAAAAGCTCTGAGGTGAGTGTATTTATTTTTTTATAATTATTAAGGTAAAGTATTATGAAATATTGATCTTTCATTTGTTTTCTTCTATATAATAACTATGCCAGTATATTGTTTAAATGTTCCACATTGTTTCGATTTCTTATGGTAAGCAGTTTTATAAAAGCCAATTATCATTTCATAAGAGTTTCAGACTATTCGATGAATATTATTCATGCTATTCTTAGAATGAAAACTTCAAACTAATATTTCTCCATGTTGTATTTTTGGATCATATACTATCATTTAAAACCCTAAGGCTTTTTTGATAATTGAAATAGGGATGTGAAATTTTTAATAAATGTTCTAAAATGTATATTTTATGAAACCCTCGGATTTTATACTGCAATTAGACTTCCGAATTCAAGTATTGAAATTAAAATGCAATATTTCTATGATGTACATAACTACATTATAGTAAACGTACTGTAGAACTATATTTTATATAACAAACAAATCTCAAACGCAACAAAAACTCAAACTTGCTCAACTGCCCCAATTTTAAAAAGAAAAAAAATTAATTGCATGCATACAACTGGTGATTTTTATAGCTTAAGTTAGTATCCTTATTTTTTGTGTATAAATGTTTTGTGTTTCAAAACTTTTGTGAAAAAATTGTGTTAAGATTAGGCTGGATAACCTATCTTGTAACAAATGCTATCAATATTATGCAAAAATATATTTTGAAGTCAGCAAAGCAAATAAATAAGCAAAGGCACAAATGTCATATTAAATGAAAGTAGTGATTTAATGTAGAACTTAAGTTGGAAAATAACATTAAAAGGTCATTATTAGATTTTCCTTTATGACTTTACCAACTTAAATGCGTTTTCTCAGACTTTTAAATTTGAAAATATGTGTTTTCTAATCCCTAAGACTTTTTCTGTCCAAGATAGTCGTGAAATTTTTTGCATATACTCCCGAACTTATGTTCTATAAAAGTTAGTATGAATTTAGGTCTGAGACTCCTAGTTATTTTCAAAATAAACTATAGTTTTAAAAAAACCTAAAAAACACGCTTTTATAGTGAATCGAACTAAAAAGTAAAAAAATAATTCTTAATATAAGAATAAAATGATTAACGAGGAAATTAATGTCATTGTGGTAAGAGCTTGGGGTGCTCTATATCAATTGTTATAATTTCTCACTTCTATTCCAAAATGCTGAGTTTGTGCAAAAATGTAGTACAAAGCACCCCGCGCTTTTACCACAATGACATTAATTTCCTCGTTAATCATTTTATTCTTATATTAAGAATTATTTTTTTACTTTTTAGTTCGATTCACTATAAAAGCGTGTTTTTTAGTTTTTTAAAAACAATAGTTTTTTTTTCATTTTTTAGTTCGATCTACAATAAAAGCGTGTTTTCTTAGATTTTTAAACTATCATTTATTCATTGTTGAATTTATTCCTGAGTTTTATATTTGGAGCCAGAATTACATGGCTGCTGGAATTAGTCTTGTGCTTCAATGGATATTAATCAACGGGCCTGAAGGGCATTTATTCTCTTCGAATGCAGGGTCCATTTTTGTTAATGATACGGGCTCGGATGAGTCACGTATTGTAAAATTTCAAAGATTCCGGCTCTATACATACAGGTCAAATTAATATAAGTGTGTAAAAAGAAAAAGTTCGAATTATTAAAAAAATTTTAATGCAACATGTTTTTATATAACGGACTAAAAAGTATAAAATTCCTCCTTTTCGTTTTTTTTTTCTTCTTCTCTTTTCACATTTGCATGCATTGTCATTCACTTCTGAGCTACGGTCCAAATTTTAAGTCAGTTTAAAATCAATTACAAAATTCTACCCGGACAGACAAACAAGAAAGCGAGTTAATAAAAACATCGTAATATTAAGTGTCAATCATATTATCATTTCTAAGCGTATTGCTTTATAAAAACAAAAATATTTAACAGTTAGAACATAAATTTCTTTTTCACATGCACGAGAGTCTTTATGGTAAGAATTGGTGACGCACCCACTCTCCCCTTTCTCCCATAAAGAACACTTTTTTTTCTGTTTATTTTAATTATATTAATCACAAGCGTGTTTACAATTTTATTGTTATACCTTAATCTTTTAATCGCCAGATCTGGAATTAGTTGCCAAATTTGCAAATGGTACATGGAATTAGTCGCCAAATCTGGAAATGGTGTACGCAATTAGTCGCTAAATCTGGAAATGGTTTATGGAATTAATCGCCAAATCAAGAAATCCTTATTCCTGAGGATCTTAATCAGGACAATGGAACAAAATTATGAAATTATCGTATTGTCATCGGTCCTTGACAAGTGTGCAAAATTTCGATTTTTTTTCCAACATTTATAAACCCCGTGCACCACGCAATGTATAACACGGGGTAAACAACACAGACAGAAGAAAGGATTACAACACAAACACCATGCCTTCTCCGAGATTCGAACCAGTCCCTGCGGCACCGCAGTCAGCTTCACTGACCACTATACGGATGGCGGCAAAATTTCGAATTAATGTGGCCTTTTAAAGTGGATAAAAGTCGAGTTCCAAGATTCCGTTACATGCAAGTGAAACTTATAAAAGCGTGTTAAAAATATACAAAAGTTAATATATATATTTTTAAAATTTTTCGTGTTCTTTCCAGGTTTAGCTGGAAAAATATTTATTACCAATCAACAAGGGAACAGATTTTCAAATGTATACTAACTTTGCAATATTATGAGAAACATAAATCACGCGCACGCACTTATGGTATGTGACTACCTTCGGAGCTCTTTTTTTGAAATATATAAATTTTCAATTAAATAAACACTTTTTTTTATTTTAAATGGGGCATAAAACTAGGAATTCAAATACAATTTCCACAAAATTAAAAATAATTTTGGATATATTGAGAATTTTGAGTGAAATTTAGTGAAAAATTACAGTTACGGTAAACCTTGTATTGAAAATTTTATTTAATATATTCAAATAATATTTATCCCGTAAATAAATAACATCATTATTTGTGCTTCGAGCTATAAGATTTGTAAAACTTTTGAAAGTTTTTTAAATATGTCAATTTTTATGCAAGAACTCAATTTTTTTTTAAAAAAACTTATTTTCTCACAAAAAGTGCAATAAAATACATAAATACATAGAGATTAGATTATAGTCTATAATACATATAATATTAAAAACATTTTCACAAAATTTTAATTCAGTATCTCAAAAAGAAATTTTGTAGTGAACTTTACCGTGAAGCAAAAAATCGAAAAACATGGTTTCTCAAAAAAGGCATTTAAAGATTTGAATACAATATGAAAATTTTTCTACTAATTATACATTTTTTAAACTCGCCATATTTATAGTTCAAGCTCTCTTTAGCTTCATGTTTAACAAATTTGGACTTTACCTTTTTGCTGTTTTCGGTAGAGTTTCATAGGCTATAACAATTGTCGTTTTTAGTGAATTTTGATGAAAAATTGCATGTACAGACAATTCTAATGAATCTATTCAAATAATATTTATACAGTACGTGAATAACATCTTTATATGTATTAGGAATTAAAATATTTGTAATACTTTTATTTTGAGATTATGATTTTTTTTTCATAAGAAAGCAATAAAGTACATAAATATATACCCAGAGACTAGATTTTGATTCCTAGCACAGATAGAGCTAAATAAAACATCTTCTGAAAATTTCAACTCAATATCTTAAAAATATTTTGTGTAGGGATCTGCTTTCGGTTTTGTAAACTCCATTTCCGGTTTACTAATTATGCTATAACTTTTGTTTCTAAGTATCTTAGATACAAAAATAGAGTGTTTTTGGAATCTTAAGCGTATGAGCTATAAAATAAAAACATAAAAGAAATTTCGAAAATTTTCACCAAAACGGCAAATTTTGGGTAGTTATATACCTTAAAATGACAAAAAAATTTAAAAATTGAACAATTTATAAATATATGAAAAAATTTCAAAAATTCTTAATTTTTTTTAAATTGCAAGACAATGGCTGATCCAAATGACTTTTTTGTTTGAGAATTATCTTAATAATACAATCTAAATATAAAACATAAATTATTTTTACTGTTACTGTCTCCAAAAAAAATTTTTGAAAAAGTGAGTGTGTAGTTTTAAAAACTTTTTTTTAAATTTTGTGCTCATTTCAATGAACTTTTTTATCATTTGAAGATAGTTCAATATTAGATTTTATAATTTTCCTCTTTATGTGTGACTACCTTTTATACTTACTATAGTCTTATATACAGGCACAATCTCCCATAGTATATATAATCTATATTTATAATGGAGAAAAGCAAGTCGCACACACACACTCATCGTGAGATCTTTCAAACCATCATTCCTAGAGCTAGGAAATTTAGTATAAACGTGTTCCTTTTTTCAGTAAAGGCTCAACAAGAAAGGGTTTTGCATAAATCGACTCCCAAGGGAAGTTATGAGGGTTAGAAGGTGTTATAGATCAGGGATCCCCAACCTTTTTACTGCCGCAGACCGGTCAACATTTGATAATTTTACCACTGCCCATTGAGGGAGGGGGGAGTTGATTGTTTATATTTTAGATTGTTTTGATTTAATAATTTTAATTTAATCCTATTTGAACAAGCCTTCAGTATAAAATACAATCACACAAAAAATGAGCATAAAAGGTATTTAACATGGAATATAAAGAGATTTTTATAAAAAGTTGCGCATACCTGAGATAAATACACCACAGTAAATAAAATGAAGATAATTTAATGTTCCTTGTACGGCCCAGTACTATTTGATCCACGGACCGGGGGCTGAGGACCACTATTATAGATAAACATTTAATTATTCGAACCATTAGAACTACAGACTCGAAATTTCGCAAGCGTGTTTCTTTTACTGAGTAGAAATTCACTAAAAATGAGTTTTATGGAAGTTGACTCTCAAAGGGGACTACGGGAGGGTTAGATATAAAAAAAATCCCTGTTTTGAAGCATTAAAGATTTGAAAATAAGTAAGCATGATGCATTTTTTTTATTTCAGATTTTCTAAGAAAGGGTTTAATTGAAATCAAATTCAAAGGAGTGGGGAGAGGGAGGTAAGGAGACGCATCGATAAACATGTTAGACATGTATACTTGAAATTTTTGCAATCTTTTTTTTTTCGTTCCGTAAAGTTCCGACATGAACGGGTTTCGTGGAAATTGATTTACAAAGAGGGTTGTGGGAAGATACGAGATTTTAAAAAAAAAATTGCTTTTTTGAATTAACCAATAAACACTTAAAATTCAATTAACATGACTTTTTGTTGAGTAAAGATCTATCTGGTAAGAATGAGTTTCACCGAAACTGGCTGCCAAAGGTGATTTGAGTTGTTGCTGTAGATAAAAAAAATTCCAGTTTTTGAACTATTAGACCTAGAAACTTGAAATTTGGCAAGCATGTTTCATTTGTTATGTAGAGATCCGCTAAGAATGGGTATTGTGGAAATAAACTTCCAAGAAGAGTTGTGATGGTGTGAAAAATAAATAAATTTCAGTTTTAGAAATTCAAGTCTTTTTAAATTAAGAATCAAGGGCTATAAAAAAGTTTTTCCATACATATGAAAGCTCTTATTGGAGAGACTTTATATAAATGACTTATAAACAACATATATAAGCTCATATTGTGAATCACCTACAGAAACGGGTGGGTAACGGATAGTACGGGATAAATGTATTGAATTTTTTCTTCAACAGATCTTTATATTGTAAAAAAAATAGAGATTGTGAAAAAAGTCAAGGTATACAAAAAAATTTTAAGTACACTGCTTGTTAATGAATGCTTGGTAAAGGGCTATCTTTCATATTCTATCAACACCTAATAAATGTAATAAATGCTTTAAAAATAACATGAATTGATACCATTATTAGGAGGAAAAGAAAAAAATGCTTACTTAAATAGTTACAATAGGTCATTCTTTCCTTTACAAAAAATTTTTCAATTCTTCACATATTAAGATTTTTTTATTGAGTTAGTATAGCTATAAGAGGAATATTTATGTACTTTTTATTGGTTATAGTAATAATTTAATATTCATCTTCCTCTTTTACTTCATCAAACTGTTTTCATTCTCCTAAATCTAATAAATATCAATATATTTAGAAATTATCCTTTTTATGAGTTTGGGATATATTTTGACAAATGGGACGCTTTTGTGTGTTTTTTTAGCTCTACATTTAATACCAAATATAAAAGAAAATTTTATTTTCTGTGTATTTAAATTTTCATTCCTCCTTGAATTTTTTCCCTTTATATGAGTTTTCCAACGCTGTATTTAAGGTGTCACTGTTTTTTTTATTTATACTCTTTCTATGTATATTGAATAAATAAACACAATGATCTATTTTTGTGATAAAATATTCAATTTTGTTGATGAAGTATTATGGAGAATATCAAAAAGCAGTTAAAGGAGTCTCTTTACTTTTCCAGTAAAAACCCACGACTTAATATCATTGTAAAACATTAACAGTCTATTTTAATTTCATTTATTCATTGGTACCTTGTATAAAAAAACAGATCGGAGGTTGTTAGACTTAAAATATTATCTATTCTTTCATAAGCTATTTTTAATCATTTTGATAAAAAAAAATTGCTGTTTTAAATGGAATAATAAGAGAAATTTTTTTAATAAGATAGGTGGGAAAAAGTGACTATAATATATTGAACAATATTTGAATCTTAAGGTTTATATTATATGTTTTTTTATCAAGAAAATGGATTTGGAAACATTGTACTGCTCATTCTAATTCTAATAATCTTTTTAATTCTCATAATCTTTTTTTTCTAATTTAAAACTGTTAACAGTGTTTGTACACATAAGAGGATAGTTTCTTCATTTGAATCATATGATTGGTTTCCTTTTTTATTCTATTTCAACAAAATATATATCTTAGACCGTGGCATTTTCATAGAAATGCTTGAACTCTCTACTAGTGTAGTTAAAAAAATACACAATATTGTATATCTTTAATAAAAATATATTTTTTAATCACAAATGGTAAGTTTGCCCTTTAATTCAAATTTTAACTAACAATTTTCCATATCCCAGTAACACATGTTTGTTTTATTGTAACACATTTATTAATTATAATTTTAATTTGGTAACATTTTTGAACTTTATTTAAATTGTTTTTTGTAACATTAATATTATTGAACTAACGATATTTCCCATTTTTCTACATCATTTTCTATAGTTCTTCACAAAAAACACATATTACAATCTTAGATCTCACATATATTTCTAAAAGTCAGATCGAGTAACGACGCGTTGAGAAATCCCAAGGCATCCCTCCCACTGCAAATCCGGAACACATCTACACAGAGTATCCAAAAATTTTCTACGTCTCCTCCTTGCGCCCATTCATTAACTTCCCTTCCCTCTGCTATTCCACCCCCTTCTTCATCAATCCGATGCCACCCTGTAATTTGTAATTCGTGAATTGATTGCGTCGCAGGGGCCTGGAAATAAAAGTAGACGTAAAACCCTGGATAGAAAGCCTCGTACTAGTAATTTAAAGGAAAGGAAAATATAGCACGTCGAGGAAAAGGAAGAGGGGAGGGGGTCGAAAGGACGTTGGAACCTGGTAAAAATCGACCGAGTGGCCTTCTTTTTCGGATCAATGTGAGCTGAGGTGAAGAACAACCCAAAGATGCGCCGTGGCCTTGCGCAGTGGCTTCTCAGAATGAGACTTCAGTATGTGTTTTGTGTTTTTTTATCCCTTCCCCATAACCCTCCTCGCTGAATTTATGGGGGCAATTGCAGATTCATCAATGGATTGAAATAGTTACTCCTTTTCAAGGGCATAGCTAGTAGAGGAACCTTCGTAATGGGTGATTTTGTCCAGTGGTTTGGGGGAGATCTCAAAAATATGATTTAAGTTGATTTGATAGTCTTAAGAAAAGGGATTTTCAGAAAATAGTCGTGTTTTCGTGTACTATCTAATGATATTTTCGGGAATTTTCTTCTTATGGTGCGCTTGGGTTTGGATATAGAAGGAATGTAGTTCATGTTTTAGTAATTACAATCTAGTTGAGAAATTTAATTGCCCATTCTTTTCGGAAGGAAGGCTTGTTTTTTAGGTATTTCTGAAGGGAAATTAAATATTTTGATAACTATGCTTAAAAAGAAAATTAAGATTAGAATTTAGCTTACTAATATATAAAAAAAATATTTATATAAATCTGGCTTTAATTATTATTTAAAAAAAGTTATTTAAGTTCTGTTTATTTTCAAAAATAAAAAATGCGTTCATAGCTTTTAATTTATCACCAAAAAATTCCCCCCAACAAATATATGTTAACAATTATTAAGTGGTTAGAAGTAGTTTTAATAATAATAATACAAAAATTTTACAAAATAAGTTTTCCAAACACGTTAGGAGTATTTTTTTTAAATTGCGTACTAAAACATTATATATCCTGTTTTTAAGGATCAATACCCTTAAATATTAATACTTAACTAGCAATATTTAAAATAAATCTGAATTTTACAAAAATCATAATTATAAGCGAAAGCTTAGCAATTTTTTGAAAAAATCTTTTAATGTGGTTAAAGAAAAAAAGTGATAAATTTACACCAATATAAGGATTATGAATTTGAACTACATGCGTTTATATAGAGAACTTAATAAAATTTCAATGTTTTATTAAAATATAAAAATTTTGGAGTTGAGGTAGGAAATAAATACTATAAGAAATGGACATTTTTATAAGGCTATTATCAAAAAAATTCTACACAGTGATTATTAATAATTATTTATTAAAACAAAAATCTGTAATTAAATGAATTAATTTTGAATATAATTTTATAATGAAAAAAATTTGTGGATAATTCAAATTTTATTTTAGATTTTTTTCAGGACTTTACTTTGATCATTGC
Organism: Trichonephila clavata; assembly: GCA_019973975.1. Classification (NCBI taxonomy): domain Eukaryota; kingdom Metazoa; phylum Arthropoda; class Arachnida; order Araneae; family Nephilidae; genus Trichonephila; species Trichonephila clavata. The sequence goes on along the minus strand of BMAO01009309.1, from coordinate 6,753 downwards.
GATAATGATCTCAAAACTGTTTTAGCACCAACTGCCCAGTATGGTGTTTATGACACGCGTCTGATAATCGAGTGTGCTCGGGTTCGAATCAGAATACGGCATGGATGTATCTTCGAGAAAAAAAGTCGAACTTTCGCCTGAAATGGATTCCCACGTCTAGAATAAAAAGCAACACGCTTCTTCTGTTCTATGCTGGGATCCTCGTTTGTATAACAAAGTCTATATTTATCTGTGTTCTAAAGTCTATTTTCTAATTTATGTTTCTCTTCATCTATCTCTCGTCTTTCATATGTATCCCAGAGTGAAACGCGACAACAACAACTGTTTTTGATTCACGAATGCAGGTATAGGACAAGTTTACTGAGATAATCATTATGAAATGTTTTCCTATATAAGCTGAGATTTTTAAAAGAAAATCAGGAAGAAACTGAAATATATAAAACTGATCCTGACCTTGCTCTCGACATTTAATGGGAAGGGTAGCTTATTGAGTATCTCGTTTGAGGACCAAGTCAAAGTAAACCAAGAAGAAGCGAGTATGGAATGGGTGTGGCGAAATAACGAACGCAGGGTATCACTGCCTAAACGATAAAGAACAATTCAAGTAAGGATGGAGTGCGTAAGAATTAAGAGTACGAGGAAACGCCCCATAGCGTTGCAGAAACTATAATATATATGTGAATTTTGATGTGGTGCTTCTTAAAAATAAGTATTATATATGAAGGATTCTATTTTTTCGTCACTTAAATGGTTGGAACATTTAAAATGACTCAAAGATTGCCTTCAAAGAGACAAGCAAAAATACATATATTTTTTAAAGGTTGTATAATAAATCGGTATCCAAAGTTAAGGAACATGTGCATTTACTTGGATTTTTCAAAAAACCACTTAATCAGTGGTGTACGTAAGAATGGGGTGTAGAGTCTAAGCCTCCATAAACCAACAAACTCTTATTTTTACCATAGAGATTATGCCACGGCGCTTTCGTCTACTTGTTGCTTAGTATACCCCCCCCCCCTCTTAAGAGAAATCTGTGTACGCTACCATGCTGATGCATTGCTAAAAAGAAGATAAAAAATTAATGTTTATTTCTCATAACCATGACTCGTACTCATGAAAACATGATTGTACAAAAAATGATGTAACAAGATGTATCTTGAAGAAGGTGTAGATAATCATTCCTGACAGTAATAAAGCTTTAACGATGAATTATCATGCTATTCATGTGGTTTGATGTAGTAAATCTTCTTCTTCCAAGGCACTTCTTAGCTTCGGGAGTGATCTAAAAAAACGAACGACAATCGCTTTGTTAAGAGAAATCAAAGACGTTTTCGACGGTATTCAGACTTGAAGATCTGGCTGGACATTGCATCCTATGAGTATCCTCTTATTTAAGGATAGTCAATCTCTCTCTCTCCCTCAGTCATCCTATGAATATCCTCTTATTTAAGGACAGTCAATATCTCCCTCAGTCATCCTATGAATATCCTCTTATTTAAGGATAGTCAATCTCTCTCCCTCAGTCATTCTATGAATATCCTCTTATTTAAGGATAGTCAATCTCTCTCTCTCCCTCAGTCATCCTATGAAAATCCTCTTATTTAAGGATAGTCAATCTCTCTCTCTCTCTCTCCCTCAGTCATCCTATGAATATCCTCGTTGACAAAATAACCTATGTGAAGGTTAGCTTTCATAAAAATGAATTGAATTCCAACTGACCCTCTGAAAATCCTCACAGAATCTAAAATGTCATCTGTATACCAGTCAATGTGGCTCCCTAAGAAACGTGCAGCTGTGTGCTCCCATCCAAATTCACGCCAGTTCATATCACTATATCCATAGGCGTACACTTCCATGATATTAAGGGTATGGTACTGGGTCTCTCTCACTCACTCACTCTCTCTCTCTCTCTCTCTACTTTTCTCCGTTTGTGAATACATGGAGAATAAATGTTCAGAAGGAATATCGAATCATAACCCCACTGCCACCGTACCCAAAAATGGTGCTGTCTGTACTGTGTCAGATGGGCTTTCGTGTAACATGTAGAGAGTAGGATTCAAACCATTGGTCATGTAACGAACTCTAGGCCAGTTCTAAAACTCTAGGTGGCAACGTGGACTGATCCGAGGTACTGCGCCTGCGCGAGTGCCACGCCATATTAGTAGGTGATTACCTCTCTATGAGAGTGGTTGTTCAGCTCCGCCAGTGATCTTAGAGGGGATATTTGGATTCCAGTAATTGTCTCGCAACGAGAGAATACGGTAAGCTCCACCACAGTGAGCCTTGTGAGGAGACAATTCAGTGATTTTCTGTCGAAGAGAAATCTGTGAGTTCGACCAAGGATCTTTCCGTGAAAGTTTTTGTATCTGCTGGAGGAAGATATACTGAATGCTCCACTGCTCCACAGTAATTTGCTTTATTTCTCTACACCTGTCAACAAACTCGGGATATTTCTGATTTTTACTTAAAATATGTACAAACTGTAAATAATTCTATATGATGTGATCGTGATCTAATAAACTATTAAAAAAATTATTCAAGAATTATCAATTGGCAACGCTAGGACATTACAGTCACAATGCTTGTTTCTACTGTTGAGCTATCAACCCTTAGAGGAGTTTACAATCGCTTGAATGAAACTAATCCTATATAATAAGTTTTCTCTCTCCAACCCTTTTCTGAAACCATCATCAACAAAGTATTTACATATTATTCGAAACCCTTAAAGACGCACTGTTCGTTTGTAGGTGTTAACAGCAAATGTCTCTGCAAGATATACATTTGGGAAACAATAGATTTCTTGAACCACTTGATTACTAATTCACTATTGATGATTTCCGACTTAATTAGACGACCGGAGTCATTCCAATAGGTCAAACACCATATCCAGATATAAAAGCTATTCCCACTGCCAAGGCGATTAGAAAAGGATTTATAAGAAAAATCATGAAGGGGGTCATGCTGAAAATCCTCATATAATTCCAATATCATTACACTAGTATGAAATTTTGGGGAGGAAAAGGAGGGAAAACCAGGATTCTAATCTAAATATTAATTTTTTCTCAAATGGAATGGTACAATACTTTAAATGACTGTATAAGATTTGTATGGATCATTTTTAAGATTTCATACAGTATTTGTTTCTGAACAAGAAAACAAACACATAATCGAAAACAAAAGTTCAAAACTTCTGAATTTTTTATATTTTTATCTAGCAAACTGCATACATTTTTTCAAATTGCTTTATCTGAGCTTAAATTGCAAAAGAATTCTGCATTTACTTGTAGTTAACATCATTGATGAGTCAGAAATCCAAAGAGAATCGATTCAAGTGGATATCTGTCTTGAACAACTAACATTTGTGAAGAAAATAACGAATACAGTTTCATTTCATTTAAGAGAAGACAGGATGTTAATATTTCTAACGTTTTTACATTAATCGTTAATATGCAGTACCAAAAAAAGTGCTGCATATTGGGGACAAGGAAATGCTTCTAAAATGAGATACATAAGAAACATAATGTGGTTCATGGGGGAAAAAATATTAAATACTGCTTTTTTAGTAAACTGTACTTATCGTAAATAATATGATGAAAAAAAATTTTCATTCTTCTGGAGTTACAAAATTTCTTTTTTGTGAAAATCAATATAATGTAATATAAACCAATAATATATAACTAGAGAAAAAATTAGAGGTGATTTCTTAGTCTTAAAAGCCTGTAAAAAGGCATTAAAAATGTAGCATGCACTCTGAATAAATTATGTGGACAAATATATTGAGCATATTCAAAGAGAGGTTATTTAAAAGCACATTTTCCGCTTTGTATTTATATTAAAGAGAGGATGATGTACGTTATATCTGTCGAGGCTCAAATTCCTCCTGTTGGATGGTACTTAAGTTTGGATAGAGGTGCCACATTTCAAGTGTTGTCCTCGTCACTTGACCATGGTTCAAACTTACGATGACATCATGTTACTAAAGAGTGTAATGTAATTTTTTTTAAAAATGGGGGGGGGTGAGAATTTTAAGAGGAATTCACGAGTAATAAAAATGATTCTGTATTATCGCTGCATAATATAAAGACGAGATTCTGTTGCCAATCGTACACTAAATAAAAAAAATATTTGTTTTATCCAAAACTTTTTCCAGAACATTTTTCAATGAATGAACTGAAGAACTAATTTTAAATTCATTAAAAGTTGATAAACGTTACTTGAGCGCCCAAGTTACTATTCTTTTGTTCATATCTTGCTTTGTATCCTGATTTCCAATATATATTGGTAAATAATACTTTATATTTAAATTCAGTCTAAAAGGTTTCATCTCTAGTGTTATCTACTTTGCAATTTTTCATTTTTAAAGTAACAGTTTTCAACAATTTTTAAAACTGAAATGTGAATTAAACAATATAATTTGAATTTGCTGTTGTTTCTTTTGCCACCTGATCGTCTGTTACTTTAGATCAAGACCACGAAATTCATTACGGCAAAGGGCTGCATTTACGTCTGTCATTAGCCGTAGCTTTGAGTTCCATACAGGAGACAGCGCGATTTGGCTCTATTCCACCCCAATTTTTAAGTAGAGCACCCTAGGCGTGGTCAGAAGCCTCTCACTTCTCTTCCCCTTCCACCAACCTCACGAGAGGACTTGCGACTCAACGGCTATTTAGAATACGCCTATGCCACGAAGGCACTATACATAAACAAACCTTCATGCCTTCTCCGGAATTCGAACCCTGACCCAACGGCATAGTAGTTAGCCTCACTAACCACTGTACCGGATGGGTGGCTTAATTTCAATTTAAATAGGCTTAACGCTTAAAAAATTTCGTATGTTTTCAGAGTTGAATAAATTTCAGTGGACAGTAAAATGATAAATAATAAATTGATAAACTCTCCGTGTTACTGTGCGCATTTTATTCATGTCAATCCGTATTCGAAGCCTCCAAATCATCAACAGCTGGATGCTTATTCATATATATGATTTATTATTAATTTATTTGAAAAGAAACGTCTTTTCAAAAAGAGAGAACCAACTATCTTATATTCCCTACCATTTTCGGTACATTCCTATAGCCAGCAATGCCATAATCAAAGCCAAAATACCCAGAAAATATCCAGCCCTGCAAGAATTCCGCATTACATCCTCCAATTTCTTTTCTGTGGCGAGTGGCAACTGGAAATCTTCCCCATGGACCCTATTCCATTCCGTCTGATAGATTCCTTCTTTCTTGGGAGTCTTTGAAAAGACGGAATACATATTGACGATAAAGTCCTTCTTTCTCTTTTCATCGGAGTGTGCTTGAAAGGGACCTCTGGTAAAAAGGATTCCGTTTCAATTGTGCCGGACGCGCTCGCAGATTGCGGGTAACAGATGGAGGAACGGCGGCCTCCTTTTAAGAGAGCGTCCGCGGGTACTATGGTTACCCAGCGGTCCTTTTGGGGAAGCGCCTTCTGAAGATTATGGGTAAAAGAAATAGGACGGAGTAGAAGTAGTCCGCCTGTGTAATTTCAACTGAGGGAATTGAATCTGTAACTTTTCCTTCGCCTTTTATGGTCATTTTGTGGATGTGTTTTTGTTAGTCCTGATGATTTGCCCATTTCTATGAGAAGTCGACATACTGTCATAAAAATATAACAACGAATAACATTCTATTGATCTAAAAGTATTTTAGTTTTGACCAATTTTTCCATTAATGGGAAAGAAATCCGTGTGAATTTTTTTAAAAACATATAAGTTTTTCTCAATTAGACATGATAAGTAATATATATAAAATATTTTATAGTTAGAAAACTAAAAAACACCCTTTTATTTTTAATCGAACTAAGTTGTAACTCAGTGACGGTGAACCTATGACCGTGGGTCAGTGTCTGACCCACGCAAGCTTTTGAACTGACCCATGATTTCAATGCAACCACTTGTGTGCTTATGAGGATTTATTTAGATTTTCTAAATGTGTGGATTATTTACATACAATTTGTATTTTTTCAAGCACTGCATTGACACAAAAGCAAAATAAATGCTGTCTATAACCTCAGTTTGATCATTACAGTTCCAAAGTTGCAAATGTATATGAAAGTATGTAGTATTTGAATTAAAGCAATAGTGTTTACAAAATATCAAATTAAGTGTATAATTTTACTCACATTTTGTTCATTGAAAAAATTAATTGACAAACCAAAGCAAATAACCATATTTAAAGAACTTTCTTCGGATAAAATGCACTTTTGTAAGGTTATGTTCAGTTAGTTATGCTTGTAGAAAGAGACTTCCATAATGACCATTTTTACTGGTTAAGCCAATTGAATTTTAAATATGTTTAGTTTTAAAACTGCTCAGTAAAATTTTTTTAAATTTAAATCTAGTGCAAATGGGCATTAGTAACCCTCGAGCTAGTACTCAAAAAAAATATGAACAAAATTTGACCCACGTCTTAAAAAGGTTCGCCATCCCTGTTGTAACTTAATCTTTTAGTCACCAAATGTGGAAATGGGATCTGAAAATGGAAAAATCGTTAATCCTGGTGATCCTGATCAAGACAATGGAACAAAATTATTAAATTATTGTATTTTCATCGATCATGGACAAGTGAGCAAAATTTCGAATTAATCTGACCTTTTAAAGTGGGTAAAAATTGAGTTCAAAGATTCCGTTGCATACAAGAGAAACTTATGAAAGGGTGTTAAAAATTGGATTCAATTATTCTAACTCACTTCAGTTTTGAATAATTAACTCCGATTTCTATCAAGGAG
>BMAO01009307.1:0-16181 GCA_019973975.1 Trichonephila clavata | reverse complement strand
TTATTTGACGGCACGTCTGTACCTCATTAAACATTTATTTAGAAAAAAAATGGCACGTTGATCCATGAAGGTACGATACCCCTGCTCAGAAGACTGAATTTTCCCGGAGGGGGCTTCCTATAGATTGGCACGTCGAGTTGTTGTCAGGTAAAAGGATGCTCTACATGCTATTAAGAAGTATCCACAACTTTTTGGCATCTTTTCCATAAAATGCCATACCAACATTTTGTTTTGCTCCAAAACAGTTGGAGAGATGAATAAATCCTTTATAGAAATAAATACAGAAAATGACAGGGATTTCGACAGGCAGAGATAACAAGCATGTGTCCACTTTTTTGACAGACCTGTCAGGTCTCCACAAGATTTTTTCTCTCTTCGCAACGTTTCTTTGTACAGAAAAATTCCACTTGTGAATCGGTTTCCAGGTCCAGTGAAGAGGTTTATGGCTATTGGCTATCATAATTATGTCACATGAAAAAGTTTATGCGAAAGTGCTCAGCTATTTGATTTTTGTAGTGTCAAGTGGAGTACTGCGATTTCTTACGAGACTATTAGGTCATATGGAAACGTGTAATTTTCATCAGTACAAAAAAGCCGATTTATAATACCGAAATGGAATGAAAAACGTTACATCTTCAAAATATGCGAGGAGAAAAGCATAACCCTGGATGCTTGCTTGTTAATAAGCCTTGAGAATAACAAATACAAATTAAGTTTCTATCTAGATTATTTTTTAGTTATAATTAAAACTCTACGATATTCCTCGTATATGTACATTACGAGTTCATAACTGAATTTGAATAAAAGCAGCAATAGATACTAATTAGATAATTTTCTACTTAATTCCTCAATAGAAAACATTCCATAACGAGAAAGAATTTTCAGAAGTTGAAAAGCGTTGGAGTTAAAGATTAAACTCAAAGTGGCAAATTCGGGATTGGGTTAAATGAAGTATTCTTTAGCGTAACAATTATTTATTGATTTAATTTAGGTTACACAAAGACGGCGCATATTGTTAATAAAAATAATGGGAAAAGAACCATGGACAGTTTTTCATAGGACCACATTCTTTCCTCATCAGGCCTCTACTGATGATAAGTAGTCGTTTGAAGGCGCTTCCTCTGTTTGGGACAGTCTATTACAGTTATTATGACAAGAGCAGTTACAAAGTTAATTAACATAAAATCCGGCATATAGCGCGCTCCTATACTTTCAAGATAATTAAAATTTTTTTTTTTTTTTAGGTATATTCGTCGCATAACGCGCACCCCCTTTTTTACGAAGAAATCTGAAATGTATGTGTACAATCTTGTTATGTTTTGTAGTCATATATTCTAGGTACTATCCCAAGAACTTGAAAAAAATAGTATACTATATACTAGAACCACACCCAAATTTGAAGGTCATTAGGCATGCTATTTCTTTTGAATATAAACAGTATTCTAATCTACGTAAAAGCCTAATTTTTTTTTTATGCTCATCTATTCTCTTTAATTTTAAAGCTCTCATTTTTATATCCGGCGTATAACGCGCAACCGTAAATTTCAATCTTATTTTTGTGATAAAAGTGCACGTTATACGCCGGATTTTACGGTGAATAATTCAGAGTGATATCTATTTTATTGGGCAGTGTGCAACGAAAACTTTTTAAGTTAAGAATATATTTTTTACCCATTTTTTGCTCAAATTGTACGTAAATTTTACCTGCAACTGAGCAAGCTTTAGAAGTAGTCAGTAATTTATCAGAATCTTTGTAACCACATAGGCACAGAACTAATGCTGTGACCTGCCCAGCGAGCGCCAAAGCTGCTCCTGTACCTTGAGCTACACGACAGCTATACTCAATTTTTTGAAGTTTCTTCAGAAGATCATGAACTGTATCTATGCTCCTGATTCGTTGAGACTTCCATTTCTTAAACTGTAGGGATATTTTCGGATAATCATGTTTTAGCTGATCCAAAAGACTACGAGTTTCATTCAAAGTATTGACAATATCAAAATCCACTGTGCACTGTTGACTGACAGTAAAGCCTGTAAAAAAGAAAACAGTAATTGTAAATTAATAATCAACAATATACAGTTAAACCTGTTTTTATGCGGTAAATAGAAACCGCATAAAATATTTGAAAATTTCATAAATTCTTACATATCACAAATTCGTTGAAATACTACAGAAAATTTTTTTATGCGGTGGAAAGGGACCGCATAAAAAAGTCACACTTAGAAAATACGCCAATTATTTACAAAATTCATCAAAGTATTTTCATAACAAAATAAATAAATTACACATGGAAACATTTTAAAAGCATAATTTCTCTTTGTATACACGGAGAAATTTTCAAAATGCAAGTACATATTCACTGCTACTCATCGTAATCCAAAGCGCTCATCTTTCTATAATGAATACGTTCAAAATCGCTTTCATCACTTGCAGATACAATTTCAATTGATTTATTTTTGGCACCACAAAGTAAGATGTACATTTTTACCACGAAAGGTGGTTGGTCAGTTGTTTGCAAATGTCACGATAACCTGATATCCATGATGGAAGCTCTTGTTGTGTGAAATTTCATACACCTTTCGGGATTCGTATCCATTTTGAAAATGCTTTTCCGATTAGACGAAAAGCTGTATCCCTGCATATATTTTATCCGCTCTCAAAGAATCCGGTTCTTCTCGTCCGACTTCATAATCTATCAAATTATTGATTGAGAGTTGTCATTGAAAGTTTCGTCTTCAATTTAGCATGGGCTGATGGCGCGTTGAGAAAGCAACTGAACGTGTATTATTGGGAGACTGTTTATAACAGATGAACAGAGCGTCTTGAAGTGTGTATATATATACATTTCAGTGGCATAACATGCACCCCCGCAACCCTCGCCTCGCAAGGGGGAAGGGCTCAGGACTCTAGAGGGCCCAAGGCCTAACTAACGCCAAGTACGTATCAACTCAATTTACACTGCTGGCCACCGTAAATGCAACACCAAGAAAGACAAGAGATAGCACAACAAAATTTATTTTGTAGATAACATGTTGACCAAGTATCAAATGATTAAATTTATAGACTTCTGTGAAGTGTGGTTCCTTAGCCGCCATTGTTGGAGATCACCGCTGCCACACGCCTCGGCATTGATTCAAAGAGACTTTGGATGTGTTCTTGGGTACAGCAGACCAAGCAGCTTCCACACGTTGCCAAAGTTGATCTGGTGTGGCAGCTGGGGGTGTAATTTGGGTCAATCGTTGAGCAACCATGGACCACATGTTTTCTATCGGCGAAAGATCGGAGAGAGCCGCCAGGGAAGCAATTCAATCTGATGATTGACGAAGAACCTTTGGACAATGCGTGCCACGTGTGGTCGCGCATTATCTGTTGAAATATGGCTGTGGCCAAGCCCTGAAGGTAAGGAAGGACAACTGGCTCCAACACCTCGGAGATGTAGCGCTGGCTGTTTAAAGTACCGGCAATGCGTACTAGAGGAGTGCGAGAGTGATATCCAATACCGCCCCATACATAATACCCGTGCAGGACCAGTGTGGCGGTGCATAACGCAGCTGTTCAGCATCCTCTCTCCACGGTGTCTCCAGACTCGAATCCGACCATCGTGGTGTTGCAGACAGATGCGTGACTCGTCAGTAAAGACAACTTCATTCCATTCTGCCACCCACATCCTTCTTTCATCGCACCATTGGCGGCGGAGACGTCTGTGGTTCTGCGTCAAGGGTAGACCAAGCAATGGACGTCTTGCGGACAGACCACTCTGCTGTAAACGTCGAATGGTACGCGCAGACACTGAATGATGCGTTATAGACTCAATGTGCTGTGCTATGGTTCGTGATGTGACTGAGCGATCCGTCACTGCCATGCGCACAATTTGCCTGTCCTCACGTGAAGTGGTGCACTGAGGTGGATGCGATCGACCACGTCGGTCCGTCGTACCCTCCTGCATCCAACGGTCACATATCCGCATTACAGTTGTTTGGTTTCGTCCAACACGACTACCGATTTCCCTGAAAGATAATCCACAATCTCGGTAGGCCACTATCCTTCCTCTGTCGAACTCGGATACTTGATCAAAAGCTGATCGCTGTTTTCTACGAGACATAACTGATCGTTTTTTTTAAAGACCACAAGAAAAACACAATTGCCGAACTGAAATCGTCGAAATCTCCAAGCCTTAAATAGCGCTTTGAGGTGGCGTCACAGGCGTGAGTGATGTGTGTCTGTGCTGAAATTCTAATCATTTGCATATCTCACTTCCACTAATGTATGTTGTAAATTTCATGTTATTTGCGTGCTTCCTTCAAGGTGTTGCATTTACGGTGGCCAGCAGTGTATAAAATATTAACAAAGGGCAAGTGTCATAACATTACAGTCATTTAAAATCCTAATGATGAGATGTTAAAGCTCGAATGAGCTTGGCACTTTGGTCATCCCCACACACCCCGAACGACTATAAAATATTAAAGGCAAAACCCGACTTAGCAAGAAAGCCCTAACATTATCCATCGCCGTTTTTGGTACATTGATAGAAAACATTTCAGTGGCGCCAAAACCGTTGAAATTCATATACCGCATAAAAAAAAAGATCGCACAAAAATGAAACCGTATAAAAAAGGACTGCAGAAAAACAGGCTCTACAGTATATTTGATTTTCACAAAAAATTCTAAAGTAACGATTATCTCGGTTGACAGTAACAAAAACGGATATTTAATTGAGAAAGAGTATTAAATGTGGAAAGAATATATTACATATATACTGCAGTTTATTGAAAATAGTCTTGAAACATGAAACATACAAATGATCTTCAGTTATAATGAAGCATTGTAATCATTAGAATGAGGCATAATCACATGAAATCATGTACTGCAGTATTTGCATCAAACGATTTGTAAATTTTAAATTATCTTTGTATTATAGAAAACATGCTCTATATTTTTTCTGTCCTTTTTTATAACATAGTTAAAAACTGCCTGGTGTTATGCAAATAACATATAAATTATGAACACAATTCATTCTGCGCATAGAAATCTCAGTTATTTGTATTTTGATGACTGTGGCCGTGTATGTTATTTAAGTCTTTAAAATGAAACGGACAGAAAACAGCTATTGTATTAATTTTTTAATTAAAATAAAAACCCAATAAATGTTAATAAAATATTCACTGACTCAATACTTTATAAAATATTCATTTCTCGTACGTTCTTTTTTCACAGGGAAAATAAAATGAAATACAATCGGTTCGAAGTTTATGTTTCAATTTCACTATTCATTCAAGCGATACATATTTTTAAAGAGTATCTTCTCTTTTTCATTTTTTTAATCCTTTTTTCATATAAAAAAAACTGCAAAGAAACTACGTTAAATTGATTTTTAGGGGACCAATAATCTCCAACGAGTCAAATTCGCATGGACTACATTACAGTGGTGGCTGAAATTGTGGACATTTTTTAAAATTGTTTTGTTTTTTAAGTTTGGATGCTTAATAGAAATACGCTTACGTAGCACAAAATGCAAAGTCTTTTTAATCATTTTAGCAACAATTTAATACAAAATTCAATCGAAGAAACAAAATTCAAATATTTACAGCGCAAAAAAAGTTATGCTGCAATAACTATCGATAAACATTAGATACTGATGATAGCAGTGAGTTATCACAGTGCTTAGTGGGGTAACATTTATTTTTTATTACAGCTTCCCATCGATGTTTCATTGAGCTGAGAATAGTTTTAAGTTCTTCCTTCATTATTACATGATGTCAGAATACGATAATATCATCAATTAGTTTTTATTTCATGAATGCCTCATTTGGACAAGAGTTTTCAAAGCGATGCCACAAGTTTTCTATAGGATAGAGGCCAGGACAACAATGATATTTAATCAAGAAGCAATGGCATCAAATAAAATAGTAGATTGGACACCTAGAAAGAGATGTGTGACGACAAAGTGGTCTTTCCTGAGTTAAAATTGCAAAACAGGCGGTGATTCAGTGACTACATCTGGAGACTGAAAGTTTTTTTTAGGAGTTCTGTCACGAGACAAATTTAATAAAAAACCAAAGCAGGGAAAAGGCAGAAGAAAAAGGGTCACCCCATCTGTTGATGACAAAAGAACAAAAATGCTGTCTCTAAGTTAAAAGAATGTCATATCAACGATCATCAGAAGTTGTCTGAATGATGCTGGTGTTTCTGTCAATTCAAAAACAATCTGGAGACGATTAGCAGATGTTAGACTAACAAGGTAGGGCACGACTAGAAATTCATTTTGGATGAGATCGTGCAATATAGGATCCTTTAGGTGTTCAACCTCAATGTAATTCCGCGAATGTCAATTCGGAGAAAATAGCCTTCGATATTCATGCTTAGCTTCTATACAATTAAGTTTTAATTACTTCCTGCGATGCAGCGGCACGGTCGGTAGAGTACCTGTTTACCCCGAAGTCGGCCTCGGTTCGAGTCGCATCATCGGTTTTCTCATTGTTTTAATTTTTAAATTCAATTTATTTTGGCAATTAAATAAATTTATTTAGAAAAAGGTTCATTAAATATTAAAATATTTCAGATAATTATTTTGTATTTTAAAAAGTAAAATATTTACTGTAATTACATAAATATTTATATTTTATATAAAATATTATAATAATATATAAAATATATTTTATAATAATCATTTATAAAAAAATACATTTTATAATTATGTAAAATATTAGTCATTTTTAAATAAATTAATTTTTTAGTAAAAATAATTGAATGAATTTAAAAATTAAAAAAAAAAAAACGATCATGCGACTCGGACCGAGGTTGACCGCGTGGTAAACTTGTACTTTATCAACCACGCTGCTGCGTCTCTGTAAGTGATTAAAATTTTATTGTATAAAAGCTAAGCATGAATTTGAAAGGCTATTTTCTTCAAATTGACTGCCCATTCGGCGGAATTACATTGAGGGTTGAACACCCTAAAGAAGTACTACTATTGCACAAAGTCTCGTCCCCAAACTAATTTCCTTAGTCGTGCTCTTCCCTTGTAAGAGGTAGAATTGCACGAAAAAAGCCTTATCTCAATTTACAGCAGCGCTAAAAAAAGGCTGCAGTAGTCAAAGGGGCACATTAATTGGACAAATAATTAGTGGTCACAAGTTATATGGAGGGATGAAACTAAGATATTGTTATCCGGTAGTGAAGGCTAAAAGTATGTAAGACGTAAAATAAGAGAAATACTACATCCTGACTGCCTCCAGGCACCTCTGAAGATGGTATCAGTCGCCTTCATATAATCGATGGGACACTGAATGCCAGAAAATACATTGACACCATCCTAGAACAGAAACTTCTACCTTCTACCAGGGATCTATTTACTAATAATGCTTCATTTATTTTTCAGCAAGATTCTGCTCCTTGCACAAAGTAATCGAAAGAATGGTTCCGTTCTAAGATCACTGAGTTGTTGTCCTGGCCAGGAAATAGCCCTGACCTCGACTCTATCGAAAAAATTCAATTTGGCTTAGAGAGAACTGCAGCTGCGAGGATACCATTAACAATTTAATTACTAATATTAAAACTAACAGGGTTTCTGGTCACACATCTTTAATCCTTATTGACATTACAAGTGCGTTTAACAATATAAATTGGCTGATCTTATTTCAGATTTTCCACAACTACTACAATATCCCGCTTTATTTTCAAAAATTTATTTATTCCTTTTTGGTTAATCGGTTTGTTGTCTCTTGTAATCCTAATTTTTCGATTAAACATTCAATCAACCAAGGCTGTCCTCAGGGTTCTGTTCTTGCCCCAACCTTGTGGGACATTTATTTCAATCCAGTCTTAGGCCTTAAGTCGGAAAAATTTTTAATTCAAGTTTTTGCAGACGACCTTGCTGCAGAAGGACTTTGCAAATTGAAACCAATTCAATTCTTGATCAAATCTAAACTGAAGAACCTGAAACTTGTTATTTCTCCTGAAAAAACTTCCTCAGTCGCATTCAGGTGTACAGCCCGTAGTGGTACTGTGTTTCGCATAAAACCTATGTTTAAAATCAATAATGTTACTATAGGAGTAGTCGAGTCCACTAAATATTTTGGGCTTATTATTGACAACCGACTCTCTTGGTTCCCTCAGATCAATTTTTTAAAAAAGAGAATTTATCAACTGCCTCTTCAGTTTAATATAACTTTGTTTACCAAATCTAACTTTAAAAATTTTAAATTATGGTACTTTACTGCGATTGAACCCATCATTATCTATGGTGCGGGAATTTGAGGTGGCTCACTCAAATCTCAGCATATCCAAAAACTTAACGCTATTCAAAGAATTTACCTTTTAAAAATCACAAAGGGCTTTAGTACCTAACCTACAAACGCCGTACAAATCATTTCTGGTGCTGCCCCAATTCACCTTTCTGTTAATAAAGCTTTTCTCAAATACCAAATCTGGAAACTTCAAAACCATGAATTTTATAATATTACTGATTGTCAATATCCATTGAAAATCTTTCCACTCTGTGGAAGCTCATAATAGAATTATTAATTTTAATCAATTGCAGGGGCCTAAAATGCGAGGGAGTTGTACACCGATGGATCCAAAATTGGGCCTGAGACCGGGTTCATGGTGTGAATTTTTTATCGGGGGCCCCTTTATGGAACCTATTTTAAATTAAAATCCTACAATACTGTTTTCCAAGCGGAGGTATCTGCAATCGGTTTCTCCGCCCTATGGGCGGTTGCTAAAAATGTTAATATTTACACTGTTAGTTTATCATCCATCCTTTTCCTTAAAAGCCCTAACAATAAATCTGCCTATCTTAATTTAATACAGAATAAACTCTCTATGTACTGCAACTTTTATAATACTTTCTGTGCTAAGGCTTATAATAATAATTTTTTTAATGATATTGCAGATCATTTTGCTAAAGTTGCTACTACTAATGGTGTAGAGGTGAGTGTCCCCGCCCCTTGCTCTTATGTAACCAATCCTTCAAAATAAATTATTTGAAGATGGGGAGAGTTGGTGGTCAAACTCTAATACTGGCTTACGAGTCAAATCCTTCTTTCCCAAACCCAGTCTAGATATCAATCCCCATTCCAGTTACGTTACCCAATTCTTAACAAACCATGGCCAATTTGTTTCTTATTCGCATCGCTTCAAATTAAATTGTATTTATGGTTCTGTTGGGGATGCTGGCCATTACGTGTTCGCATGTCCCTCTGACTAAGGATTTCCATTTGGTCTCTCCATCTGAATGTTAAAAAGGCCTGGTTCCAATCTGTCGTTAAAAATCCTTCCACATTCACTCTAAATTAAAATCATGTGAATCAAAATTGCCTCTACAATCCGGGATCAAATTCCTTAGGTGGGATTAGACAGCACCTCCTAAATTCTAGGAGGTGCTGGATTAGATCGGTACTCTTTTGTGGTCACAAGCGGGTTTTTTTCTCCTCTCCTTTCCCAAATGTTTTCTGCCTTTTCCCCCCTTCTTAATCTTTAAACCCTATTTATATTTCTCTCACAATATATTGCAGCTTCCTGGTTTAACTCTTGGTTAACAATTTTGGAAAACTTTCAGGTGCGTTGCTTATATAAAAAAAAAAAGGCATCTCCAATAAAGTTCAATAATTTCTCCCCCCCCCCTCTTTTCTCTCTGTTGTTGCTACTAATACTACCTGTCTGACGTAGTCAGATCGAGGCCCACGAAATTCATCATGGCATCGGGCTATATTGTACGCCTGTCATTAGCCGTGGCTTTGAGCACCATGCAGGTGACAGTACGATTTGGCTCGGTTCCACCCCAATTTTGAGGGAGTACACCCTGGGAATGGTCAGGGGTTTCCACCTCTCTTCCCTTCCACCAACCACACGAGAGGACTTGCTGCTTGACGCCTATTTAGAGTGCCCCCGTGCTGTGAGAGAGAGAGATCACGACAACCCTTTAATTAAAGCACAAACATTGTTCACGTATTCTCATACTAAAGTTAACTTCGCATACAAGTCTTCAAAATGGGAACTTCCACTGAAGCCTCCATAACTCAACAAAAATCATTTAATTTATACACTGAACTACACCACACGCTTCCGCAACTTGCTTAAAACTGGGTCATTTCGAGAATAATGACGTCATTCCCCATTTTCATCCCTGCGAACGCAGGGAACTTCGGCGTTTTTCGCCCATCAATGCTTCTTCCTCCTCCCCTCCCCCCACCACGTTTTCTCCCGAAAGGGTTTATTTCGTGACGGCTTTACCTCGTACATTTTGCCTCCCGGAGGGAGGCGTTATTCTTCTAATGGTCTTTCTTTTTCACCCTATCTTCAGGGATACTGGGTATAAGCCATTTTTGGCTGGGACCCGCCATATCTAATTTTCGTTCGTTTCGAGAGAGAGAGAGAGAGAGAGAGAGAAAAGGCATTCATTAACAAACATCCATGCCTTCTCCGGGATTCGAACCCAGGCCCTACGGCACAGCAGTCAGCGTCGCTAACCACTATACCGGATGGGTGACATCTTTTCTCTCTTTATTTATTTATTCATTTTTCACTACTGCTTTCTTCCTTTATGTTTCTTTTAAAAAAATGGGAGAGGAGATCTTAAAAAACGTAATCCTTTTTCCGGTGCTGTGAATCATTTCCTTTTCATTAAACTGAAGAACCAATTAAGAGTAAGAGGAGTCCGAGTTAGAGTCGCGCTAAGAACACATCAACTTTAACTCCAATTTAAGTTTGGAATGAAATTAAAATGAATTGAAAAAAAACAGAGTGAAAAACTAATTATCATTTTTATTTATTATGAATTAGATTTTTTGATAAATATTAGGATAATATTGAAACAGCTAAACCAAAGCGAATGAAAATAAAGAATCAAGAGCCAGCAGATATAAAAATGAAAAAATACAAACACAATTTCTACTCAGTTCTTGAAGAAATATAATCGCTTTCTTTTTGATATCTTTATTAAAACTTGCATAAACCTATCCTGAAAAATTAAAAAAAAGTAGCCCTGAAATAAACAGCTGTGGTGTAACGGAGAATATTACCCCCCCCCCCGGCAAAGTCAGATTTGGGTCCAAATACGTACTTGGCGTCAGCCAGGCTCCTATGAATCCTGGACCCTCTCCCAATGTGGGGGTGTACGCAGTGGCGGCGGGAGACCTGAATTTAATGTGGGCGGCCAGCTCCTTCCAGCGTCCACCTCTTCCGGGCACCTGTAGCTCGTCCGTCTCGCGAGGCCCTCTAGTGGCGTAAGAAGAGGGTTTATAAAATAAAAAAACTAATTTTTATTCATAAAGAAAAAAAAAAACTTTTTACTCATATTTATTTGGCACATTAAACAATAATGGGGGGGGGAAAAAAGAAAAAAAATTAAAGACACAGAAATTTTCTACTTTTAGTTTTGCTGAAATCCTTAATAATTGGTTCGTAATTCATCTTATGTGCTATATCTGCTTCAATAGATGAAACTGCCAAACCTGAAAGTCTTTCCTGGTCCATTGTATTTCTTACACAATTTTTTTTTTATCAGTTTTTATTTTGAAAGGTTCCTCTCAGCAGAAACGGTACTTACAGGTATTGTTAACAAAATTCGAAAGACAATGTAAATATTTGGGGAAATTTCTTTCAAATCGTTCTCTAAAACATATTGGAGCAGATGTTTCACGTCTGTAATGATGTTGGTTAAATATTTTGTAATTCTTCATATAATTCGTAAGGTTGGAAGTCACTGCTCTCACCTACTTGCAGGACTGTGTGTAAATCTTGACAGTTTTTCAGTATTTGCTCTTTTAGAACATTTTTTAACTTGTTTAAGTCATAGAGAAAACCAAAATTTTCAAATTGTTGATTTGAAGACACAAATCTTGAATCCAAATTGCTTATCAAAGAATCAATCATGGTATTAAAAATGTCTTTTTATACCGGCTTTTGACCGACTCTATAAGTTGATCGCCACCTTCATAATCAAACATTCTTTTCTTTTTGGCTACCCTTTTATTTTTAAAATCTTTTGGCAAATCATAATTGTTTTTCTCAATAAACTTGCGAGCGTCAGACAAGCATTTTCCGAATCCAGTGTGTCGATACGCTTTGATCCAGCTACAAAATGTACGCAAGTGTTCAACTGTAGTGCATATATGGGCTTGTACAGATTGCCATAGTTTGCTTATGGTATTGACACGCGTTAATAATTCATACAATACATGTAATGATGCGATAAATTCCAAATTGAACATTTCATTTAAAACGGAATCGCAATCACTGAGCCATTTTTTTCTAGCTCTCCCAGCATTGCATTGGTCAAATATTCACCAGTCGTTTCAGCGACAGCAAGGAGTCCTATAAAGGTTTCTTCTATACTTCCAGTTGATGTACTACAATATCTTAAGATGACCAACATTTGTTAAATTCTACTCCAGTCTCTAGTGCAGTCAAGTAAAAAATAATATTTTACCCTTTTTATCCAACCAATCACCAATCCTAACTGTGTTTAACATGATTGGGATCAATTCATTTTGAATATTGTGGCTTAGATAATGGTGCGCAAGTTGTTTATTATCAATGCGATTTATGTAGTCCATATAACGTATGATCATATTTAGATATCAATTTAAATAAATCGATGAAGTTTCCAGAATTCTTAGTGTATTCGTCTATTTTGAGAGATTTAACCTCTAAACGCCAGATTGTGATAGGCTAAGAAATTTATATATGATATCAATTAATCTCTCAAACAAATTGTACCAATATTTTTGAGATTCAAGAATTCACCTTTCGTTTATCCGGTCTAACGTTTTTCTGTGCTTTATTCCCGTCTCTAATGTTATCCATTGGAACAAATAGGTCACATGTTCTTTTGTATTCTCATGAATGTGGAAAATACTTCTTAAGTGTTTCCAATCTCAGCACCCTTTCTGTACCATTTGAGCTTATGAATTGCCAAATAGTCTGCATGGAAAACAGAAAATTTTATTTTTGGATCTTGAATAAACCAACCGGCGACGACGTTGAGTTTCCCCATTATTTAGTCTTCTTGAGAAATGAAAATTGGAACAGTTTCTATGATCATCATCTTTAGGATAATATTCATCACTGTTATTTAACTGCTGTGTGGGACGGCTTTGAACTATATCATGACCGGTGACCTTGTGTCATGTGAAAAGTACACAATCCCGGGTAAAACCTGGAAAATGCTTGTTTCACTACGTCACTGGCATTTCTGTTCACAGGCGAAGAGCTAATCTCAATTTCTTCTTGACTGTGACTTGTTACTCAACTTGAACACAGGAATCTCAGCGTCAGATTATGATTGAAAAGCTTTTAATTTTATTTTATTTTCGATTTCCGTCGTTCAATATCAATTGCCGGTGCATCTGGAGAAACTTCCAAATTCAACGGAGACTCGGATACGGATAAATGTTGTTGATAAGTAGAAGGAACCGATTCATTTGATTCTGTACTGCCAGATTCAGTCTGAGCGAGAAATTTCATCATACCTGAACTTTAAACCTGGTTGGATACAGCGTTTTCCACTTTTCTTTTTGCTGCTTTTTCTCCCTTTATCTCTATCTCTCTTAGTGCCTAAGTCTGACATGATTGATAAATTATGAAAAATGCCCAGTTTCACTATTATTTATTCTCACATCAAATACTTTTCAAATTTATAATATGACATAGTAACGTGAAGCGAGAGACTGCGTCTGCATGCGGTACTTTAATTGGCTTTCTAATGATGGGAATTCCCGAACTATGCCCCGTCTCTGACCGGGGAATACCCGCAATAGAAGCCTAACTCCAGCTAATGTTGCCCGACTAAACATGAACGAATGAGTGGAAACAACAAAGTTGAGAAATTTTTGATAAAAGAAAATGGCAAACAATATTTTCACGAATTATTTATTCATACACTTCCGTGCACTAATAAATAGAATATCTATAAAAAAAAAATCGATATATATATAAATTTTTCGATTTCTCATGGCGAAAAATAGAGTTGAGAATTTTCTAATTTATAATTTATAAAAAAACCCTGTGGCCACTTTTGGATATTCCTTACTTTTCGTTTAATTTATTTCGGCTTTGAGGCGCGAGGCCTTATGCACCGCGAGGCCGTGGGCGGTGGTCCACACCGCACACGCCCTACACCGCCTCTGGATGTACGTTACGCCACTGAGAAACAGCTCTTTCTCAAAAATATAAGTGTGGAAAGACTATTCTGAGCTCTAAAGTTGATCCAATCGGATTTGCGGTCTTGCAAATCTTGTATCGGTTTCCCGTACAAAGATCTTGCCGAAGCAAAACTGTTTCTTAAAAATAACTAATGATAATTTTTTCATTTCATGATAAATGTTAATGAATGTAAATGATCTGCTACGCCATCAATTTTTCCCCTGCAGCACATCTTTCATTTATATTAAAAAAAAAAAGCTGTAACATACCGTAAAATATGGCATATAACACGCATCTATACTTTCAAGCTGCATTTTTTAATTTTGATGTATATTCGCCGTATAACGCGCACCCACTTTTTTTTTAACGCAGAAACCTGAAATGTACGTATGCAATGCTTTTAATTCCTTTATTCGAGATATTATAACAGGCTTTTGAAAAACTATACTTCTAGAATTACAATTCTTGAAGTTCATAATGAAGTATTTTGATTTACGTAGGTCTAAGTTTCTTTATGCTCCTCTCTCTTTTTTTTTAGTTTTTAAAGCTATCATATTTATACCTGGCTTATAATGCACACCCATAAATTTCGATCTTATTTTTGGTGTTAGAAGTGCGCGTTATACACCGGATTTTACGGTATGTATATTTTTACAAGTATCTGAGGGACTCTGAGTTGTTAAGTTCAAAATTTCAGGAGTCAGAGTTGGAAATTTTCCCTACCGACTCCATAGCCCTGTTAGAAAGTAGTGTTTATTGTGATTTGTATTGTTCTACAAAGGTTGTTCATAGCGACACTTTTAATTAATATAACTTAAATAAACTAAAATAGCACTATTTTATATCAAGCAGATTATATTTTATGTCAATATCACTGCAAAAATATAATCGAAATGTTGCTTTTCTTGGAAATACAGAATATAATCCTTTAAAAATATATAAATTCTTACAAACTCTCAAGTATGGCTTATGAGAGAATTGCAATTTTTTTGGGGGGGGGGGGCTTTTTAGAAATATAACCACCTAAATTAATTTTTTTGAGTAACAGTTTATTTTGAAATGGAAGTTGACATTTAATTACGTAGTACATTATAACTGCATTTAATAAGTAAAATAAAAGCAATGAACATAATTTGTCTTTCCCTCATTATTAATTCAACACATCAGCATTATATTGTAATATGTGAGTACATGAATATTGAATTATCATCAGAATCGAAGCTGAAAAAACATATTGGCTGAATTGTCGAATCAGCCACTTATCCCCGCAAGTGTTTTTTCGCCAAATCGATAAATGCACCAAATCTAGTAACTCTGTGAATTTTGTATCAGTGTGGGAGAGTGAATATTAACGTCGCACTGATTAGCAACACGAGGGCTTTTGGCAACGGTCAGCGTAATTATGAACCATGGTCAAGTGACGCGGACGACACCTGAGCTGGCACCCCCTCTCCTAATTACCACACCACACCAACGGAGGACGTTTGAGCTCTCGACAGATTTAACGTGCATCGCTCCCCTACACGGCGGATCTTTAGTGGTGCTAGGATCGAACTCATGACATGCTAGCCATGATCCGATGCCTAGACCACTCGGCCACATCAGTGTGGGAGAACTCGGTTCGCAGCGTAAAAACGCGCTAAGTTGGCAATTTTAACAACATATTTTCTTCTTTGCATCATTCAAGAAAAATTACGAATTACAACCTTGTTTCATTCAAGAGTTACAACATTAATCCATTCCACGAAAAAAATGGTGCAAAAAAATCAATCACATAAATAGTTAATACAACATTTCTAGATTTTAATTTTTACTCTGTTCATAAATGTTGATATTATTTTTAGGGATTTAAATTCATCCTTCAAATCAGCTATCAATAAATGGTGTGTGTGCTTTTTTATGTTAAAATAATAATAAAAACGAATCACACACCATTTACAAATAAATCTTAGCATTTTATGCGGATGTACGTAACTAAATCCACATTCCATATATTTTTTTACTTGATATCTTTTTAAATCTTTTGAAAATAAAA